>SZYD01000640.1:0-49663 GCA_009363875.1 Mikania micrantha
ATGCGTAGATATCTCAATTATCATCATCTCATTACTAAATTAGGGGCGGTTTGGTTGGATATGAACCATTAAGTGTCGAATGGTTAAGATGTATGAATAGTTAAGAAGGTCTGAACCATTAAGTGGTGAATCAATAAGACTGTTTGTTGCTTATCTGAATGAAAATAAAAAAGAAAAAAAAATCTTTTTTTTTCATCAAAACCCTAGACTTCGCCCCCCAGCCCCCACCCAAAGCGTTCCACCGCCCCTTCACCTCATCCGGTCGCCGCCGCCGTCGCCACCTACGTCGCCGCCCCCTATGGTCCGAGGTAAGCGACGAGTAGAGTCGACAATCGGTTTCGAGCGATGCGACGCAGTCTACCATCTGTTCCTACTTGTTTGTTGCGGTGCGATGCGGTCGTCCATTGTTTCGAGCGGTGGGGGAGGAGCGACGGGAGGTGCTGTCGACTGTGGGAAGGAGGAGGAAGCCGACTGATGTGTTGTGAAACACATCTGTTTTTTTTCATTTGTTTCTATGAGTTTCTGTACAGTTTTATTCGTTTTTAGAGTTGATTTATGATGGTTCTTCACAATTCCATGATTTGATGCTTGCAGGTATTAAAAGTGTTATTATGGCACAAAAGATCAAGAAAAAGAGCTCCCGGGTGGACGAGAACGGACTTGAAGACAAAATAAGACAAAAGCTGGAATCTGGGTGTCCTCACGTCACGCGAGGGTCTTTTGAAACCCTGTCGGTAGCGCAACAGGTGGAAATTGCAGTTTTATCCCTTTTAATGATGATGGGTTGACCCGACTCTTTTGTCGGGTAGTGGATGTCCTCGCCTAGCGCGAGGGGTTTTTGGGTGTCTGTCACGTAGCGTGACAGGGTTAGAAATTCAGATTTTTGAGTTTTATGATTCTGAAACGGCTGGAGGCTAGGGAATTGGATATTCACAACTGGGAGAAGACTAGAGGAGGCGACCAAGAAGCTGTAGACGACAAGTAAGGCGAGATCTTTTATTCGGAAGCCCTATGATCGAGATTTGAAGGGTATACAACGATCGGTTTCGGTTTCTTACTTGTTCTATACATTTGAATGGTGTTTAATACTGGTTTATACACTACTAGGTTATAAACCCGTGTATTACACGGGTTTCAAATAAAAAATATGTGATTCTTAATTATGTCTTCATAAATTTACATAATTAAAATAATTTTATTACATCTTTATGATTTTACATGATTATATTAAAACTAATAATATTAGTTATACATTTTTTATGCAGGAAAACTTTAAAAATAAAAATTTGTAAAAAAATGTTTCTTCATATATATAGATAGATACACACACAAAACATTAAACATAGATGTATTATACACTTACACATGTTAAACATTTGAATTTTAAAATTATTTGTTTAAAATAACATAATATAAATTTTTCAAAGACATTTTTATAAAAAATTAAAGAATTGATTTTCAATTTAATCATATTATTTGCTAAGTTGAATAAAATCATTAATATTTAATATGAGAGAAAAAATCAAAATTTAACAAAAAAAATGGCATATAAATATTATTATGAGAGAGAGGCGGGAAAATAATATATAAGTACTCTAGAAAGTTGACAAGTGTCATATGAAAACCTTTAATTATTATATAGTATAGATATAGATTTCTTTCTGTTTATTCATGATGATTTAGGGCTAAACCTTGTAGACCACCTAGGGTTTTATAATATACATGTTTAATGATTGTAAGGATTGATTGTGGAACAAGTTTGTGTTGTTTTCAATGAAATAATGATTTGGTTTGGATTCTTGGATGTGTATGAATGTTTATATTGTTTGTGATTTGATTTATCGACTCCTCGTGTGCTTTGGCGAATGTCTTTCGTATAATAGGTGCATGCTAGGTCAATTACTTGGTGTTCTTGATTTGTGGATGGATTACTAGACGTAGTGATTCATATGAATGATGATTAGATCACAAATAAATTAAATTTTTAACCAAATTCAAAAGCCGTGAGGTGAAAGTTTGTTAGTATGTCTTGAGTGTTCAACAACTAGTTAAAGTCTTTGTGAAAAGGCTAGGATTAGGTCAATTGAACATATTCTTGTATGCTAAATCCAAGATGATTCTCCTTATTATCCCTTGCATGTTTGTGTAATGAGACTTTCATTTCCATGAGGTAGATGATCTTTAGGATATATCATTGATGGGTTAGTTAACTTGTGAGAGTAATTAACCTAAATCGGTAATTAAAAGACTTGTAGACACTTTAGTTGAAATCTTTGAGAAAGGTTAAAGATACTCTAATTTGTTTATGAGTTAAAATTCAAAGATCCAGGTTCCACAATATGTTCCATAATCAATCTAAAACACATTAGACATGTATAGAGTAAACCCTAGGTAGTCATTTCATCATTCGTGACTTTTTGTAGAATTTTCCTTACTGAGTCTTAATCCGGTTTTCATTTAGGTTTATCAATTTAGTTTAATTAATTAGTAACAAAACCCTCCTTTAAACAATTATTTTAAATCAAGTAAATTTGTATAGATAAGTCCTTGAGTCTGTTTTGCATTTTCTATATAAGTCTGCGGGTTCGATATCCGGACTTACTTTTCTGTACTACTTCTGATAGGTTCACTTGCCTGTTAATAGTTTAGCTTAGAGAGTCTAGAGTATTACTTAGTGTCTAAGTTAGTTTTGATTTTTATTAGTTTTAGTTAAACTACCTTGCACACATCACCGACGGTGGTGGGGGGTGAGGGAGGCAACAGGAACCCTCCTTTTCCTCCATTCAGACCCAATAATTTATTTAATTGCTTAATCGGAACTTTTCGCCTAGAGTAATAATAAAACATTTTATATTCAAGTGTTTTTTTTTTATATATGATACTATTGTTTTTAACATACTTCAAACTAAACTAAATCTTTATTTGATTTTAAACTCATGATCTCCTCATTTAAAAAGTTGACTAGTCTTCCTTTAACACTCATAATATTTGAGAAAAAAATTCAAACTATAAGAAACTAATTGCAATTTATATGTATATACCACGTAGCAATGTTGATGAACATTGTTAATGCCAATATAACCTCCTCAATTTTCTTAAATGTTAATTTTATTTTCTTAAATTTCTAAGGTTTTTTTTCATTCTTTTGTTTTTTCAGTTAGTTCATTTATAAAACTATTCTTTAGTCATCATGTGAATATTCATAATTAATTTATACTCCACACCCTTCGTTGTGTCTTGTTTATTTATATACATTTGTCGATATAAATTCGAGTCGGTCTATGTGAAACATAAAGATTTTGCTTTTTGCCCACCACACTCGCTGTAAATTTCTTTCAAATTTTATTTCGCGTCTTTGTGTGTTTTTTTAATTTTTTAGATAAATCTTCTCATTTATCATTATGATGATATTTAAATCGCAATTATTTCTAAAAATATCATCATGTTAATTTCATCCACAAGACACAATTATATACATATACATATATACACACACGTACGCATAGGGGAATGATCAGTTGTTCACATTTCCTTATTGCGTTAGCCGAATAATTACATTTTATTACTTTGATGCCCACATTAAAGTAAATCTAAAGATATAGGTTTTTTCATCTTTTTTAATTAATTTAGGGCTCACTTACATTAATAAAAAAGATGACTAAACTTATATCTTTAAATTTACTTTAATGTGAGCCTCAAAATAATAAAATGTAGTTATTTGGTTAACGCAATAAACATAAGATAACAAAGGAACCACGCCCTGCACACACACACACACATATTGTTATAATCAAATACAAATTGATAATTTTGTAAAAAGTGTAAAAAACAAAGTGCTATTATAAATAACAAATTGATATTATTAACAAAAATTGTTAAATATTATAATAACACTTTGCTTTTTACACTTTTTACGAAACTATCACTTTTTATATTAACCTCACTATATATGTATATACTACTATATAATTCATATAAGAATGACACAATGATCTTTTACCAAAAACTCTTAAAATTAAGAGTTTTACAACTATTAGAACATAAAGTAAATGGTTTATATTTACTTTTTAGTTTATACCCACATTGATACATTTAAAAAATAAAGTGTTATATAATACTTATAAAAGAAAACTATCTCAAATCAAATAAATTAATTCTTGACACTTTTGTCATTTTATATTAAGAATTTTATCATAATAAACTTTTTATTTAAAAGAGTTGATTTGACAAAATTTAGATGGTTTAAAGTTACGAGCCAAAATTAGTAGCCTAATTGTTTTGTTTTCCGCTGCATCGCGCAAGCATCTTACTAGTATATATATATATATATATGGGATGGTTCAAATGTTAACATTTCCTTATTGCGATAACCGAATAACTACATCTTATTACTTTGGGGCACACATTAAAGTAAATCTAAAGGTGTAAGTTTTTTCTTATTTTTTTTATTAATGTAAATGGGCCATACATTAATTGAAAAAGAAAAACATACACTTTTAGATTTACTTTAGTGTGGGCCTCAAAGTAATAAGATGTAGTTATTCGGTTAACGCAATAAACATGGGTTAACATTTGATCATCTCTCTACACACACACACACGAAGCCGACACTTGTCAACATCTAATATATTTTAATTAATCTATTTTTTATTAAAAGTTTACCCATTTTTCTATACTTTCATAACTTTCTTATATTACATTTAAAAAAAAAAACTGCACCATTATACTCGTCTTATTTTCTTTTTAATTATGTTACAATCTTAAGTAATGTTTTTATTTTTTTTATCAAATCTGCGTATTTACATCAACATAACAAACCTTGAAAACATATCATACATATTGAAGGCTGTTTTCATTAATGTAATGACTCGAAACAAAATTTGAATTTGAAATAAACAAAAATTTACGTTTGTCTTAAATTTGTAACAACTTATAACAAATTTTGATTTACGTTGTTGTAACATAAAATGTGGGTTATGTTGTATCATTTATTTTATGTTACAACAATGTAAATTAAAATGCGTTATAACTCGTTACAAATTTAAGACAAACTTGTTTTTTAGTTGATTTTAAATTCAAATTTTGTTTTGAGTCGTTACATTAATGTAAAGAGTCTTTTATACGACATGAATGATATGTTTTGAGGGTTTGTGACAATAATGTTATAAGAAGATCTTAAAAAACATACATCTTTATATTTATTTTAATTCGGGCCCCAAAGTAATAAAATGCAGTTATTCGGTTAACGTGATGTGTAAGGGTTAACTTTTTAATACAATGTTGATCGATCACGAGTTAACATTAATATCGAATAATCATGATGGATCTCTCGATACATTTCCTTAGTCAAGAATGATGGATCTCTCGATAATGATCAATAAATATTTTTATAATTTGATTTTCGTACACAATAAGTTTAAAAAAGCATAATCGATAATGGTAAATTATATAATTATTTTATCATAGGAACTAATGAAAGCATACACATGAAAATATAAGTTAAAAATTTATGAGGAAATTCATGAAAATGATCATATGAAACAAAAATATATATATATTTTGGTATCTAATATATATTTTGTTATAAAAACAATTTAAATTATAAAAAGTAATTTAATAACCCGTTCAAGACATATTACACCTTAATATATTTATTGTTACCTATTATAAAAATTACCCTTTCATATAAAAATTATTTTTAACGAAAAACCAATGCTAGTGGTTCTCTTATAAATCGAGAGTTAAAAGCCAATTAATGCTAGTGTTTGTAGGAAATAGGTTCACGTTTTTATTATAAAACAATAATCAAATATTAATAATAACGAGACTCTCGTTATTCATAGAAATAATATAGTACAATACCGGTTACAAGACTAAAATAATAGAATATAAATTACTAATTTATATAACAAACTTATTTTGATCCATGTTTTCGTTGGGTACTCCAATTAGCTTCATTGAGTAGAAAATAATTAATGTCGAGTCTTCAGTCAAGCATCTTGATGATGTTTTCCTCCCGGTGTGTCTTTCACTTATTCTTCACTGCAACATGGATTAAACGTGTTGATGATTGTGGTTGAGACACGTATTCAATACGCTTCCCTTAAAACAGATTTCGCGCCTCTTCTCAAGACGAACGCGTCTGTCTCCCAAGGTACAACAACCGAAACAGTTTGTGTACTGCCGGGATTAACCTAGCACCTGAAAAAGATATCTTAAACAAGAATTTGAAGAGTTGAGAAAGTTGGAAATTCTTCAAAGTTTGTGTGAGATGGTATGCAATATTCTTTTCATCACCAAAACAAGACACCAATTGTCTTGTATTTATACAACAAGTTGGTGATTTCAAGAGTCTTGTCATAATACATATAATCAATATATGTAATTGGAAGAGTCTTGACATAATACATGTAATCAATACATGTAATTTGAATAGTCTTGATTTAATTTAGTAAGATAAAGAATATTGATTTTAATTCAAATTAAATTTGATAATTAATCAGATTTATCAAATTTCCAATAGTGTTTATGTTATTTCATCTACTTTAGAAATAAGAAAAAAATAAATTAAATTAAAGCTTCCAACAATAACAACAAAAGAATATTCAAATTTGATAGGGGTGATTTTTATATTTGAAAACGTCCCGTTCATTCCTGCACCACAATAAAATATTATTATACTAGGTTATAGACCCGCGTATTACACGGATTTATAAATAAAAATTATGTAATTTTATAACTATGTCTTCATATATTTACATAATTACTAAACTAATAATACTTATATACATTTTTATATTAAAAAACTTTAAAAATAAAAATTTATAAAAGAATGTTGTTAATGTATATATATATATATATATATAGGGAGAGGTTCAAATGTTAACCCTCCCTTATAGCGTTAACCGCTTAACCCTAGCTTTTTTTGCCCGAATCTTAAAAAAAAATTTTCATGGTTTTTATTATGTAAAAATAGGGGGGTTTCTTTTTTGTGTTTTTGCTAATTCATCACCGTTTAGAAGTTATTGTAAGTGTAAGTTACTTACACTTACTTACATTTACTGCATCAGATACGGTTTTGTAAGTAAGTGTAAGTAACTTACACTTACAATAACTTCTAAACGGTGATGAATTAACAAACACACAAAAAAGAAACCCCCCTTATTTTTGCAAAATAAAAACCATGAAAAAAAAAATTTAAGATTCGGACAAAAAACACTAGGGTTAAGCGGTTAACGCTATAAGGGAGGGTTAACAATGGAACCTTCCCCTATATATATATATATATATATATGTAGGGGAAGGTTATTTTGGAAACTCACTTGAGTTGAAGAAACTTTGGAATCTTTGAAAAAAACAATGTAAACAAACCCAAAAAAATTTTATTTTTTTTTATATTTTGTAACATCATTAGGGTCAATTTTATAAAAAAAAAATGAAAAAAGCGTCGAGCCATTTTTTTAAAAAAAATTAATTTGTCGACGATGTAACAAATACGTAACACAGAAGTAACACGATGTACACAGCTGTACAGCTGTGTTACGTCTTTGTTACATCGTCGACAAATTAATTTTTTTAAAAAAATGGCTCGCCGCTTTTTTCATTTTTTTTTTTATAAAATTGACCCTAATGATGTTACAAAACTATAAAAAAAATTAAAAATTTTGTGGGTTTGTTTACATTGTTTTTTTCAAAGTTTCTAAAGTTTGTTCAACTCAAGTGGGTTTCCAATTTATACATACCCTATATATGTATGTATAACATTAGACATTGATGTTATTCATTATTATATTATTAATTATTAGCATTAATTTAGTTATTTATGTAAACAATGTATGTTATTAATAACATTAATGGTGAGTTTTATATTTAAAAAGAAAATTTATTTTTGAAAGAATAGAAAAATACCATGTGATATTTTTTTGGAATCAATTATTATATAGGAAGATTTCAAAAGTCAATGTTTGGAGCAACATGACTGGAATTAAATAATGCTTCCAATTTATGGAAACCACCTCTTACGTTTTCAGTCGAAGACTAGAAGAGTCGAAGGATACAAAACAAAATCAACTAAAAAAGATTATCGTATTCATACTCCATACGTACCAACTAGTATCTCCCTTCATTATTATTATTTTTTATTTGTATATACGGTTCATATAGCGTTATAATACCTAACTAAATTTAGTCAATCTAATAAAAGTCAGGACTATAGCATGTTAGGCTAACAAAAAATTATGTATATATATTGTTTCCGGTCAATTCAACTGCATTGAGAGAAGATTTGGTCGTTTAAAATGCCTGAAAAATAAATCTCAATCGTGTAAATATAATTTAGGCGTTAGTTATGAAAACAGCTAAACCCACTATCCCACTTACCCCCTCTTTTCTCGTGAACACACCTCCACTCTTTCTTCCCCTCCAAATTCTTCAAGAACACATTAATCCGGTCACAATTATTGCAACCAAGGATCAGTAAGATGAATTAACTAAGGACCAGTAAAATAGCAAAAAGATTGACTACATTTTCATCTTATAAACCAACAAATCGAAAATAAATAGTAAACCAAAAAACCGTAAAACTGGTTTAGAATGAATTTTACTAAATTGATGCGATTATATCATTTTACAGGACACAACATTTTTTGATATATACACAAATTATTTGATAAGACTTAAAGAATCATTGATATGTACCTCAATGATTTAAAATGACAAATGATTCCTAGAAAAATACACCGATTATTTAATAATACTCAAAATTAGATACAAACTAACTATTTGACATAATACAAGATTCCATAACACGTACATTATATTAGTAAAATATTTGACTCTTCTCTATACCTTATGCAAAACAAGAGCTAACTTAGGCATTATATAGTGTCTAATTTAGCATAAAGGTTGAAGCTTAATTGATTTAACAAACCTAAAATTTACGACAAATCAACCATCAATGAATCACTTATCACACCCAAGTTCATCATTGTTAATTTGTTAATTTAACAAGATATTTCATAAATTCTTAATCTCATATGGTGAATCAAGAAGGGGTCACTTAACAATGAAAAATCAAAAAAGATTCGTAAATGCAGATTATAAAATCAAAAAGAATATTATATTCAATGGGTATGCATTTTATACCTTGTTGTACCAAAAAAAACTGTTGATGGAATAAAAGAATCATTGAGTTTTTAAAGATGAATACTAGTTACGAAATATTGAAACTTAATCGGTGATTTTATTAGGTTAGCAAAAAATCTAGGAATTTTTAAAACCACATATTCGGCTTTATTTGTTTAACTCGAATTTCATAATCGTACCTCAGTAAACAAACCAAAACGCCTAATCAGGATGTTCGGTTTGTCTTAAATTTTGAGTTGGGGAGATTAGGTTGTCTTTTATTGAGGTTTGGGTCGATTTGATTCAAGTTGAGTATTTGGATTCTGGTAAAAATGACACCCATAGCACAAAGATATAATCTTATCGTTAAGCTTATCAAAAAGATGTCGTGTTAATTAAAACTTTCTAAAATAATGTGACTATATTAATCCGAGTTCCCTCTTCCCATTTTTCATACTCTCCCACGTCTTTCAACTCTAGTAATTATCCTTTTCAAACTAATTAATTGCAGTTAAATAATAAACAACTAGGTAAAATCATGTGTATTACACGGTTTGAAAACTGAAATGTTATATACTTTGTAAGAAAACTTGTTTTTTAAGAAAACTTATTTTTACAGAACTTTTATTTTTTCTAAAACTACAAATTTAAAATAATTCTTATTTTTAAAAAAAAAATCATTTTTAGAAAATTTTCATATTTTGTAAACTTTGTTTAAGTGTGATTTTTAATAAAAAAAAAACAAGATTTCATTTTTTTATTTGTTAGAACTATTTTTTAATATGAAAAAAGATATATAAAGTCATTAGTCATTAGATTTAAAATTCTTTAATAATTAAAGAATATAATTATAATTATCATTTAATATGAGAGATAATGATTGTAAAGATTAAAAAATGACATGTGACAATAATTATTTTAAAAAATTGACATGTGGCAATGATAGCCTAATAAATTGACATGTGGCAAAATATTTACTCTTTTATTAGAAAGTATATAAATATAGATTACTATCAAATTAGTTGCATCGCAAGGGTTGATAATATTTAAAATCTTATAAAACAAAACCGTTTCAAACGGTAAGCATTACTATATATACTATTATATTACATGAAAAATGAATAGTATATATATATATATATATATAGGGAGAGGTTCAAATGTTAACCCTATCTTATATCGTTAACCCGTGTTAACCCGGCATTTTTTGCCCGAATCTTTGGGTTTTTTTTCATGGTTTTTGTTATACATAAATAGGGGGTTTCTTTTTTGTGTTTTTGCTAATTCATCACCGTTTAGAAATTATTTACAAATGTAAGTAAATGTAATTTTCTTACATTTACTAAATGTAAGAAAATTACATTTACTTACATTTGTAAATAATTTCTAAACGGTGATGAATTAGCAAAAACACAAAAAAAAACCCCCCTATTTATGTATAACAAAAACCATGAAAAAAAAATCAAAGATTCGGGCAAAAAATGCCGGGTTAACACGGGTTAACGATATAAGGGAGGGTTAACAATGAAACCATCCCCTATATATATATATATAACATGCATAGTAAAATAGTTGTAGTAGGTCCCAAGATCATATACACACATATAGGGTTTACATCCTGTAAAAACCCGATCTTAGAGAGAAAATCCTTAAACCATATATGAGCCGTTCATTTGGAATCTTTAAAATAAACATATGGTCCATATTTAGCCATATTAAAATTGATTTATTTATTCAAAACCTAATTTTTATTTAGGTAAACCTAATTGATTTACCCATATTAAAATAATGTAAGTGTCTTTTTCATGTAGCGACGCTTTTATAATTTAGACTTGGACCACTAAAAGTTTTTTTTTAACTTTCAAAAAAAGTAAACATATATTAGGTATTAAATTTGAGAGATTTGTTTTTAAATTTTGGTTTTATTTAATTTGAGAGATTTGCTTAAAGATTTGGGTTATTGTTTTAATTCAAATGATTGGCTGTCGTGGAAAAAGATTTTGTGAATAATTTTTCTAATACTTTTGTCACATATTTGTAAGGATTTTGTATGATTTTTATGGTTTTATGAAAAATTGTATATAATTCATGATGAGAGATTTGATTTTGCTATGCAACATATGCTTCTGCAAATGATATATAATACACGTTCTTGAGAGTGTACTGTGATAACCCGCCGCAAATTGCGGGAGGATTAAACCTAGTTACAATAAAATAGGATGAGTATCATGGAGGACAGAAGAAAAATGTAAGATTCAAATGGGATTAGTATTCAACCAAAATTCATGTAGCCTAACTCCCATGTCATTGAATGTTATATTTTTTTTTCACAGCAATTTGGATCATTGACGGGTCATATACCCACCCGATTATATCCACACCTAATAGGAGGAAATCCACCATATGTGAGAGAAAACCCTCTAGTAAGCATGAAACCCCTATTTTGTGTATCCAGAACTTGAACCCGTGACTTACTCAATATTGAAGCCACATGGTACCTCCTCTCAACCACTTGAGCTGAGGATCATTGGTATTAAATGTTGTATTTAAGCATCATGTGTAAGTATTAGACCGGACAAAAAAAGCTGACACGTTCAAGAGTCGAACACAAACCTCAAGAAAATTATGTATGTATAAGTAATACGTTAGCTTTTAATGTGTTACCTTTTTATTAGAAAACTATAGATTCCCTTCTTAATTCATGAAACTTGCAGCTCACCAACGGCAACTAAGATGTATCCATTGAGCTAAACATTGCAACATAGTCTTGTTAACACTCATTTATATGTCTTATGCCGACATATATCTTTTTTTTGAACGGCAGTTAAACTGTCTCGTCGTGCTACCTTCAGTTATTCTGGCGATTGATAGCTAAGATCGATTCCTCGATCTCCGACCTGAGACACGGGAACCGGATGGAATCCGTAAACCCTCGCCCCCCATTAGGTTCGAACCTGGGATTAAAGCCCTGATTCGTTTCTTCACCTGGATATCCATTAAATTGCTCCCAACAAGGTTTGAACCCATGACCTCCACATTAGGAGGGTGAGTCTTTACCAGTTGAGGCAATTCTCCGGATTATGCCGACATATATCTATCTTGTGATATAATTACTTAGGAAAGTCTTATTATACGCTTTGTTGGATAGATATAAAAAAATAAAACCATATAATAAATAACTTTGGATGTATTTTTTTTTTATTATTACTTTGTATATAGAATTTAGTTTGCTTGTCTTTTTTTTGCTCAACCTAATCCGATTTAAACACAAATGACTCTAAAAATTTCCGTCTTTCGTGAAAAAATTTACTGGACCCGCAAGTGGATCAATTATAAAGGTCAATGATCAAAATCAATTATAAAGGTCAATGTTTTTTGATCCTGTATGTTCGTTGACACAGCATTTTCAATCAATTAAAAAAATAAATTGAGGGAATTTTAAATTAGCGTAAGTGTAGAGATGGATTAGATTCTTAATGGATTAAAGGTAACTGGTTAGGTCTATAAATAAGGAAAACCCGATGCTTAATTTATTCAAGATTTAAGCACGAAGCGCAGGTGGAGAGGAGTTCATCCTTCTCTGCGTCATTTCATCCCACTTTGCTGATTGCTTTTTCATTTCCAAAAATTACAGCAAAAGAGATCACAAGATCCATTAATCCGACTTGTTTAATCAAAACCCCTTCAATTATTTCTTCAACTTTCGTCAATTACAGGTATATATACACATATCTATCTGTCTATGTGTGTGTGTTCTTCAAGAATCTTTAATCAATGCGTGTGTGTAGTATACATCTGCATGGTGTTAATCGAGTTAAAGATCATTACCCACAAAAAGGTTTTATTCTTTGTTCTTGATTTCATGATTATCCATCATTCTTTTCCTAATCAATGGTTACGTGTATATATTTGTATGATGTTAATCTTACCCTAAATCAAGATTTTAGTAATTGTTCTTGATTTCATGTCTATCTTGTGCGAACGTGCAAGGAGGGTTTAACGTAAATTTTAGAGAAAAAATAATACGGGTCGCCGGGTCGGTGTAGCGGAAAACTTTGGGGTGGGGGTATAAATGTAATTCCACATTAGGAACCCTTATACTCTTATAGTCTAACATGCAAATTCAACATTGGCTTCATACAGGGGTTTAGATACCAATCGAGACACGTATACTTTTGCAGACCGAAGATTTCTATTTGGGGATTTGAAAATAACTATTGCAGACTTTTCTTTAGTTTGTTTTTCTTGATTTTCCTTTTTTTTTTATTTGTTCATCTTATCTTCAAGAAACTATCTATATATAAACCGATCAGTACCAGAATCTTGATTTTTGTAGATCAAATCCACAAGTTTATTGTTGTTCTTTGATCTTTAGCACCTGGGACGGTCCTGAAAATTGAAATACCTTGGACGACGAGCCGAGAAAAAAAGGCTTTTAAAGAAGTTTATAAAAGAAGTTTTTAAACAACGAAATTTTTATCATCTAATAACTTTTTTTAATTTATTTAAAATCTAAAGTAATAAAAATAAAAGAGAAAGCTACATTTTTGTTTGTTATGTTTAACATTAATTTAAATTGGGTTGTTTAACTTTAATAATTACAAAAAATTTATTTTATATTATTTATTTAAAAAAAGTGAGTTTTTAATATAATAGAAACCGAAGTTTTAACGTTAGTTATTTCAAAAATATCAATTATTACAAATTAAAAGGTCATATATCATTTGTATAGTGATTAAAGTTTTTATATATTTTTTTATTACTAAATATTTATTAATATGTAAATTAATCATTTTATATCAAAATATCGTTTTATAATTGTTAAATTTTCATTACTAACTATTTAATATTTTTATAATAAATCCGTGTAATACACGGGTTAATAACCTAGTATATAATATAAGAAGAATTTTTAAAATTTTTATGCACTTGAAAAAAATGAGCCATAGATAGAGGTCAGGTTTGCCCTTTCTCAGGATCTCCCATGTTTAGCATGTTGTTAATCTTACAGGTGCAATTCATTGTGATAGAATCTTACTTGGGTTATTCATATAAATTACTAAATCAAATGGGAATCTGCAGTGCTAAAGAAAATTTTTGGTATTTCTTTGATGTTGTTTGGCCTTATCACAGCCCACCCAAGTTAGATTACAACCTAGTTAGTAGTTACATTTGAGTCAACGAGTATGGGTCCATATTGGTGGGTATGATCCTACCAGTCAACTGAATTTAGATTTGGCTATAGACCCACAAGACCCATGGCATATGTTGACTAAGTATGGGTCAGGGTCCAGGCGAGCCAATATGGTCCTATTCCCATAAGCAACCTTGGTGCATGTACATGGTTTATTGATATACTGATTGGAAATTTTGGATTTATCACTCTTAATTCGTGTTTGTTTGGAATATGAAACTCAAAATTGGATAAAAAGTTCAAATTTTTGTGAATGCAGGCTGGAGTGAGTACAGCAAGTTGATCAAAGTTTTTGTTTATACAACAGCACTGCAGTTAAAATGGCCAACTCCACATGCCAACCCCCCATGAAAGCAACATCAGAAGGGGTATTTCAAGGAAACAACCCTCTTGATTTTGCACTCCCTCTTGTGATTATACAAATATGCATGGTTCTTGTGCTCACTCGCGTTCTCGCCTACCTTTTGAAACCGTTACGACAGCCTCGAGTCATTGCTGAAATCATTGTAAGTTTCAGAAATCTTATTTATGAAATCTTTTGTTTTTTAATCAACAGTTTGATGAGTTCGTGCACAAGTGGGATATTTGACTTGGTTTTGATTATTAATTTTGTATTTTAGTCACCATCTTTGTGGGAAAATGTTTCATTAAAGATGGGCTTTTGCTTACTTTTCACACGATCCCTTGATTAAAATATACCAATAAGTTGAGACACAAATGAATAAAGTAAAAGAAAGTGACATCGTGTCCTTTATTGCATGGTTAAGACATCTTGCACATGATGTATTGATACAGTCATACGTTTGTAAACTATTCAAGTATAGTTTTTAATTAAAATAATTTTGTTCTTTTTAACATATAGCAACTTATTTGCAAATAAACAAATTTAGAAACTCATTTTTTATACAACTTAATAGAGAAAAACTTAAATTGTTAGTTGTAACAGTGTAAAACAACAATATTAAGATATTGTCTGCTTTGTCATGATGGTTTGCTCATTCCAAAACTCACGATTTTGTTTTTACCCGACGAGTTGCTCGTCTAATCAAAATAGGTCTTGGTAGAAAGGTATCCACCTTCAAGGAAGGTTTCGTTCTCCCCCAACCGATGTGTGACTTACATATAATTGTCTCTTACAAGACGCGTTTTACTTGGCCAAACAATTCGTCAAGTGAAAACAAAACTGTTAGTTCTTGAACGGACAATCCATAAAAAAAGGGGCAATATCTTAGTATGTTCGTTATATTAATTGGAATAAAAATGATATAACATGTTTTTACATGCACTAAAAGTTAACCTTTCTTACCCTTTATCTTTATCTGAGTCGCTCATGGTAATTTTGTTTCAGGGTGGAGTTTTACTGGGACCATCGGCTCTAGGCCGAAACACGACCTACCTGCATGCTGTTTTTCCTAAAAGGAGCCTACCGGTTTTGGACACGCTAGCCAACATCGGGCTTTTGTTCTTTCTGTTCCTGGTGGGACTTGAGCTCGACTTAAAGTCCCTTAGACGGACCGGGAAGAAAGCTCTATCCATAGCCGTGGCTGGAATCTCCCTTCCATTCATCTTAGGGATCGGTATTTCCTTTGTCCTTCGTGGGTCCATCTCGAAAGGGGTCAACCAAGGCCCGTTTATCGTCTTCATGGGTGTCGCCATGTCCATCACTGCTTTCCCTGTACTGGCCCGTATCCTAGCAGAATTAAAGCTTTTGACCACGGATGTCGGTAAGATGGCCATGTCAGCAGCTGCAGTCAATGACATAGCAGCTTGGATTCTACTCGCTGTAGCCGTCGCACTCTCAGGCACGGGTCGATCACCAATTGTAGCTCTATGGGTCTTCCTGTGTGGATCGGCTTTCATTGTTTTATGTTCGTTTGTAATCCCGCCAGTTTTCAAATGGATGGCTCGTAGGTGCCCGGAAGGTGAACCGGTGGATGAGGTCTATGTTTGTGCCACTTTGGGGGTGGTTTTAGCAGCAGGCTTTGTGACTGATACAATCGGGATTCATGCGCTTTTTGGGGCTTTTGTTGTGGGTGTTCTCATACCGAAAGAAGGCGGTGCTTTTGCGGAGGCATTAGTGGAAAAAGTTGAGGATCTTGTTTCAGGACTATTCCTGCCGCTTTACTTCGTGTCAAGCGGCTTAAAAACCAACGTGGCATCGATCAAAGGGGCCGAATCTTGGGGTTTACTGGTGCTGGTCATATGCGCTGCATGTTTCGGGAAGATTGCTGGCACGGTTGGGGTTTCTTTGTTGTGTAAAATACGTTTCACCGAGGCTCTTGCTCTTGGGCTTCTGATGAACACTAAAGGTTTGGTTGAACTCATCGTTCTCAACATCGGAAAAGACCGCGGGGTACGTAACTTTTTTTTATTTATATGTTATGTAATCCTTAATCAAACTTGGGAGTAATCATATATGCTTATTGTTTCAGGTGCTAAATGATCAAACTTTTGCGATATTGGTCTTGATGGCGCTAGTGACGACATTCATCACGACACCATCGGTGATTGCTGTGTACAAGCCCGCGAAAAAACATGCAAAATCAGAATACAAACACAGAACGATTTACAGGAAGGGGTTTTCAACGAGCCCGTTCCGTATGTTCTTCACTTTCCATGGAATCAGAAACCTACCAACCATAATTAATCTGATTGAAGCTTCACGTGGAACTGGAAAGAAGGAGACGCTTACGGTTCATGCGATGCACCTCATGGAGCTCACCGAGAGGTCTTCGGCTATTCTCATGGTTCACAAGGCTAGGAAAAACGGGTCCCCGTTTTGGAAGAAGGGTTCTAGGACCAGTTCTGACCAGATTGTGGTGGCTTTCGAGGCGTATCAGCAGCTGAGTAAAGTCTCGATCCGACCCACAACTGCCATTTCTGCTGTATCCAGCATGCATGAAGATATATGTAACGGGGCTGAGGCTAAGAAGGCAGCCATGATCATCCTCCCGTTTCATAAGCACTTGAGGCTCGATGGTCATCTCGAGGTGACCCGAGCTGAATACAGGTATTTGACGTGTGAAAATTCAAGTGGTCTAGGGCCTCATTGCTACCAGTTTGAGCAATGTATTGTGTTACTAAATGTAATTTTTTTTTATTTCAGGCATGTTAACCGAAAGGTTTTAGAACATTCACCATGCTCGGTGAGTATCTTAGTGGATCGCGGGTTTGGTGGGAGTTCACATGTTTCAGCAAGTAACGTTGACTCATTCGTGACTGTTTTGTTCTTTGGCGGTCCTGACGACCACGAGGCTTTAGCCTATGGAGCTTTGATGGCTGAGCACCCAGGGATCAAGCTAATTGTGGTCCGGATCCTTCTGGACCATAATGTAGTCAACTCTGGTTCAATTAGTGTCGAGATCGATGAACCTGGCAGCATGGAAGCAATGTCAATGGATGATGAGGTGATTGCTGAATTTAAAGATAAGATATTGGAGGATGGCACCATCAAATATATGGAGAGAGTGGTTAAGAACTCAAATGAGGCAATTGAGGTAGTTCGTGAACATAGCCGTTGCAACCTGGTTTTGGTTGGGAGGATGCCAGAAGGCGAGCTGGTGGCATCGATGAGAAAGAAAAGCGAGTGCCCGGAAATGGGACCCATAGGGAACCTTTTGATCTCACCGAAGTTCAACACAACCGCGTCGGTGTTGGTTGTGCAACAATACCATACCAACCTTTCAATGCATTCTCTAGCTTCCTTAAAAGAGGATGAAGTCACCACTGACCAAGGGGAATATGATTCCAATTAACATGTGTTTTTATCTTGACCTGTTAGCTTGGCTACCAGTGGAACTTTGTTGGTATATATGTTTTATCTTGATCGGTCTGGCTTGGTCGGTTGTGTTGCAATGTTGGTGTATATAACTTAAATTGGATGTAGTAGACCGGTCTGGCTTAGTCGGTTGTGTTACAATGTTGGTCAAATCTGTTATATAACAACTTAAGTCGGATGTAGTAGACCGGACCGGTAGTTTTATCAAATGCAAATAAACTAATAAAGTGGGAGGACCAAATGTGTAATTATTGCATGTTACAAATAACAAATGTAATCATTTGCTATTCACATTTGCTATTTTGTAATTTGTAATTTTATACTCAACTAGATTATTAGCCAGTGTATTACACGGATTGAATATAAAATATTAAATAATTAGTAATAAAAATTTAAAAATTATACAATATTTTGTTATAAATTAATTAAATTACATATTAATGAGTATTATTACAAATAAAATAATAATCAAAATTTTCAATAACTAATGAAATAATACGTGACCTACTTGTTTTGTAATAATAAAAATTATTAAACTAATTGATGTTAGAAATTAATTAATTTTCTATCAAAACCTAATTGTTACAAATCAAGAAGATAATATACAATTTGTGTAATTATTAAAATTTGATTACTTAATTTGAAATATCATTAAATATAAATAACTAAAATTTAATTTTTCCTAACATTTTAACAACTTTTGGTTTAAAATAATTAGTTTTTAAGCATTTTTTTTAAGAAACATCATTTGTTTATAAAAATTCTATTATTTGAAAACTATTATTTATAGTTTATTTTATTTTAAAAAAATTTTTTATTAAACTTTTATTTTCTAAAAATACTAAGTCAAAATATTTTTCTTACTTTAAAAAAACTAATTTTTAGAAAATTTCATATTTTATAAACTTTTTTTAAGTGTGATTTTTAATAAAAATATTTGATTTTTAATGTATTTAAAACTAATTTCTTGCATGAAAAAAGACAAATAATATTATTACTCATTAATATTACAACTTTATAAGTATTCAATAGAAGAGAGTGTGATTCATTAATAGGATAGATAATTTAACAAATTGATAGAAAAATGACAAGTGACAACATAACCATGAGAATTTGACAAGTGTCAAAAATTATTTTTGTTTATGAGAGTAGAAAGATATTAAATTTGTTTCTTCGCTCTAAATTTTCACAAACTAGTGTTAAATTCCCACTCCCAAATTCCCACGTGCGGTGCCAGACCGCTCGAGTGTGACGTGGCCAGGATCATAGCTCTCGGCCATATAGAACGACTCTATATGAGTTACACAAGCATACAGTTTTGTAAATGAACAAGTTTTAGTAATACGCAGCGGAAAATATTATAATGTCAAACAGCGGAAACATAAATTGCTGCAGCGAAAAGTAAAGTGTATCAGACACTACATGTTTTAAATTGTTTTAAAAGAAAAACAACTCAACAGTACAAGCCTAGGACTAGAGTCTAATGCATGAGACTTTCTTGAACATCCTTCAGTGCATCCTTGCTTTTGATCCATTAGTTACCTAAGAATACATGCGAAAAAGTGTCAACCATAAAGTTGGTGAGTTCACAGGTTTAGATAGACATAAAATAGTAAACAGACATATACTGGGTATGTTAAGTTGTTTGTGGATCTACGATCTGTGAGTGTGTGAGTTCATCTTACTGAAACTCGACTGTTTCCATTGCATCCCCGGCAATGACGAAGCTGGCCCCCCCTATTTTTTCGTCTGTAGTGTTAATTTTTTGGCCGAAAGGTTAATTTTTAGTTAAAAATAGAGGTTTCGCCCCCCCCCCTCGTGTAAAAAAATTAACATGTATTCAGGCTCCGGTAATTTTTTGCCCCCCTATCTGAGCCTTCAAGCTCCGTCACTGCTCCTCGGGTCATCGCTGAACCCAGCATCAACATCGATATTACACTCGTTATGACCTCCAGTCAAAGTTGTTGCCGAGTGGGGCTAGTCAAACCCAGTAGTACTACGTAATAACGACTCGTATGTTACACAACTAACGGTAAGGATATGTGAGGACTTGTTGCGATAATAGTTACACTCAAAAATAAGTCTTACAGCACACCAGTCATATATCTAAAACAGTTGCGATGCATTCTCATCCCAAGAGTTTAACAAACGGTTAAAAAGTAAAAGTAGGGCTGTAAACTCACCTGAGTTTTGCAGTGCGTTCGGTACGTGAACGGAGTTGCGCGCTTCTTTAGCGATTACCTATATCACATAGGTGTCATGAGTTTGCGTTCACATTCGTGTGGGTCTCACAGGACTGTATTGTTGTCCAAACAACTCTAAGTTGTTATGTGGGTCGCGTTGACTGTGTTTGACCTAACGACCCGTTGGTGACGTTTTTAGTTCGAGTGATCGTGTGTTGTGCGATATAGTGTCGTGTGATGTGTGTGAGCACCAAAGTCGCATCCGTGAGGTAAATTACTATTTATAGTAAGTTCCTATTTCGGGAAGGTTCGCATTTGAGGCAAGTCATACAAGAATTCACTTTCCAATTACTCTAATATGCATAGTTAACCTAAATGAGCATGTTATCACATAGCACATAGTTACACTTAGCATTTTCGTCACGTTTCTCAATTAAAAGTTGCTAAATACAGAAAGTTCACATAATCCATCATCTTAGTCCTCAATAATCCTTTCTAACATGATCCTAGGACTCTTGACATTATCATTGTAACACAAATTTGACCGAAGCATGATATTATGAACAAGTCTTATAACCAAAGTTTCCTTTTATGGAAACTTGTAATAAATGCACATCTTACCATCATCCTCATGCATCAAAACATCTAATATCATCATGTTATGGTCAAATAATCATGTTAAATATATTACAACATGAACCTTATCATTCCTAAGCCATTTGTAACTAAAAGTTACTATTTTTAGAAATATTAATGAAATATCATCTTTTAACAATTCTAATAGCCCAAGTACATCAAAGATCATCATATTAATCCCAAATCATTATTTTAACCATAAATCATAATTCCAAACACATGCATGTTGCCATTCATCATTCTTTCACATTTTGTAACAATGAAGTTACTAAAAATGGAAATAATACAAATAATCATCATTTTGACTAAATCTACCATCCTTGATCATGTAAATCATCACAAATATCATTCATAAGCATGTGTTTTTAACCAAAATCATCTAAATCACATTAGATCGTGCATGCATGTAGGTTATTCACTTATTCATAATCAAGTCATACATTATGCATATACACATTGCCATAGATTGTCATGAAACATCAATATATCATCATAAATCATCAATAATCATGAAAACATCATCAAACCCAGATTTGAACTAAGAAAAAATTATGCATGTGTGAATCTAGTGCGTGCATGTGGCCTTAGGGGCTTGCATGTATGTGTACAAGTGTTGTTATGCTACATGGACTCAAGATCTACCTTCTATGGATTCAATGGTCCTGGGTTAAAGCTTCCACAGCAGCTTTTCGGCTTCAAGCACTCCTGCAATGGCTTCTTGGTGGTTGTAAGTGATGATGGAAAGGATACCAAGCTCCAATGGCTTCTCCTTCAAGCTCTTAACCTTCAACAATGGCTTCTAGTGGTAAAAGAGGGTTGTAGCAGGTGATAACAGGTGATCTTGGGAGTTTAAAATAGCTAGGTGGCTTCTGATTGCAAGAAATAATGATGTGGGTAGCTTAATGATGGTTTTGTGGTTCTCAAAAAGTTTTTTTGCGATTTTATGTTGCCAGGCGTACCGCCTAGCGGCGGCACTGGTGTCTAGCGTAGCGCGCGGATGAGACGGCATCCGAGGCGCTCCCATGCCTCGCGCGCATCACTGAGGGTGGTGTAATGGGTCTGGGCGTAGCGCCTAGGCTGCTAGACAAGCCCAATAGGCCCATTTGTCTAGTTTTGACCCGTTCTTCGCGTATTTCACGATTTCGATCATCGTTTTGAGGTTCGTGAACATCGTTTCACCTGTTTTAGGTTCCCTAGAACCTAAGTGTAGTGCAAGTGGACTGTATGTTAATTCACCAACGTTCGTTATTCAAGACACGTGCGTGCGTTTTACGATAATTCCTCGAATCACCTGTGTGTTTGGATTGTTGTGCCACGTGTCACGCTAAATATTAACAATTCTAGTGCCACGTAAGTAATACCAATACACATTATTATTAAAATAGAATAATTGCTGACCTGAAATTTACGAGGTGTCACATATAATATCTTCTTAGGCACCCGAAAACCATCATTACACTACCACACTCATTTTTACTCGAACCAGACGCTTCCTACTCGTCTTAAGCCACCCTAAGACACCTGAAAACCCTCTGAAACACTCAAGGATACTAGTGGAAGCCATTGATGCACCTTTGAGAGCTCAAGTTTGAAGAATCAAGCACTTGAAGCTTGAAGGAAGCAAGGAAGAGACCACCAACCCCATCAACCTGCTAAGAAGAGGAGTTCCAAGAGCATTAGAAGCTGATTTAGCATCATTTTGATACTTCTTGAAGCTTTAGAAGGTAGTTTTTGAGCCTATGTAGCGTAAAATCAATCGAACACCCACATGCAAGACAAATCACCCACATGCACACACTAGATCTACACATGCACGAATTTTGGATCTAGGTTTGACGTTATAACCACTGACTTAGATGATTTTAGGAGTGATTTGATGATTTAGTGATGATCCATGATGATGTCCTTGAGATTTAATGGGTATTTGTTGTTAATATGAAGAAATGGTTATTTTTAGATACATGCATGTATGATATAAGGTGATTTACATAATTTTGGATATGAACATATGCTTATGAGTGATGTTTGGGACATTCTACAAGATTTAATATGATTTTGTTATTAAAAATTGGTTATTTGAAGATATTACTAATTTTAGAAACTTTATTCTTGCAAGTATGTCGATAGATGATGAAAAGACCATATGCATGTGTTTGAGATTATGATTTACGATTTGCATGATGATTTTAAGTATATTTGGTTGTTGAAAGTGTGTAAAAGTTGATTTACCTCGTTATTTCTAAAAATAGTAACTTTTAAGTTACAAATGTTCAAAGAATGATGAACTTGATATTATTGGGATGTTTAGCTTGATTATTTGGTTTGAATGATGAGTTGGAACTAATATGATGATATTATGTGTTATTAATGTAATAGAATAATTAAAAATAAGGATTTAACATAGGTTACTATAAATAGTAACTTTATTTTAGGAAATCGGTAGATAACGATGTGTTAGTTGTAACGAGCATGCTTAAATGATTATTTGGAACTAAGATGTTGATATTAAGTGAGTTTGGTTTATTAGTTTTGATAGAATAAGAAAATTGTTACAATTTTCCATAAATAGTAACTTTATAACAAGAGGTATACTTGTTTGGCAATGTGTGACTAGATGCTATGTGATAACATGATCATATAGTGTCACACCCCCAAATTCCCACTCGTGGCGTATGTCCACGTGGATGTGACGTGTCCAGAATCACAGCTCAAGGTCATATAGAACACTTCTATATGCGTTTACAAATCCAAAGTTTGACACATACACTCATAAAATAGTTTGCAGCGGAATAAAAATTATCATAACATGTTGCAGCGGAAATCAATTGTTTGACAAAATGCAGCGGAACGTAAATAGTTTAACACAACATTGTTTAACAGAATAAAAGTAAATTGTTTTAAAAATGACAAGACAAAATGCATGTAGGTTCCTAATGCTCGTTCCTTAAGTTTGTGCATTCCTGTCCTCCTGCTAGCCACGTTAGTTACCTGAGAATACAAGTTAGAAAAGTGTCAACACAATGGTTGGTGAGTTCACAGGTTTGGATATACATATAGTAATAAAAGTGTGTCATGTTGTTTATCAAATGTTAGTACCGAGCCCTAGGCCCAAAGTGTCAGTGCGTCACTACCGAACTAGACTAGTTTGTCCTTGCCTCCGCTATGCCTCGTATGCATAGCAAGTTAGGTCAGAATTTGCACGGGTTATGACATCCAGTCAACATGGTGCCCCGTGGGGTTAGTCATTCCCTAATGGATCCATTCAAATCTACCACGTTGTTCGTACATTAACGGTAAGACTTTGTGAGGGCTTGTTACGAGTTCAACACTTAATGTTTGTCCAATAAACCAGCATACACAAAATGTTTGTACAGTAGTAAATGTTTGACTTGATGTAACTAGTATTCTCCCCCTATTTAAAAGCGTTTGAAAAGAGTAAAGAGGGGCCGTAAACTCACCTTGGTGATATGAACGTAAGTATGCGTAAGCTCATGATGTAGTAGGCACGTCGGTCACCGGCAACCTATATCGTATACCATTCGTGAGTTTGTGTGAGTGACAGTGCTAGTGTTTGTGTTAGTGCTCGTGTTTGTGTCCAACAACCCTCGGTTGTTCATGTTTGTCCGTGTCGGTCCACAATGACCGTGTTTGCTCGTGTTGGTCCACATTGACCGTGTTTGACTGTGTTGGTCCACAATGACCGTGTTTGACCATGTTTGACTAGAGTTGACCAATTTTGACCGTGTCAAGTCAACGACCCGTTGGTGAACCGTGTGGCGGTTGTGAATCGTGTAGCAAGTGTGTAAGTTCTCGTCGTGTGCAAGACGCGCATGTCGCGTCTATGGACAACTTACTATTTATAGTAAGTTTCCATTTTCGGAAAGTTCACATAGCATATCGGTTTTAGAGTTCTAGCATGCTCATTAGTCCTACGTGATCATGTTAACATATAACACATCATCATACGAAGTCACATAGATCATTTATAGCATGTTAGTACATAAAAGTTTCCTAAAATGGAAAGTTTCCATTTATGGCATACGTGACATCGGAAACCATCTAACTTAACATCTAATCAACATATTATAACATAGTAAATCATCCAGCATGCCCGAATCACACAACATATTTACAAATTGGTTTTTATAAAAATAAAGTTACTATAAATAGTAACTTTATGGTTTTTCATGAAAACAACCACTCTAACATTTCTAATCCTATTTTCATGTCACAAGTCATCATAGTAATTCATTTAACATCCTTTAAACATACTAACATAATCCAATTCATCATCTAGCATTATTTCATCCATAAAAGTTGCTAAAAATAGAAAGTTATCATTTGTGACTACAATCAAGTTCCAAATCCCATTCCTAAACTTCTAATCATCATAATATCCATCAAACAACATTCTAGTGTTTATGCATGTTCATCATTTTCACCAAATAATCAACTTGTGACTAAAAAGTTACTAAAAATAGTAAGTTTGCCTCTAAATCACATTTTGATCATCATAATCACAATCTAATCTTGCAAGGACACTTATACATTATCAAGAATCATCTCAACATCAACAAAACTATCTAAAATGCCTTAGATCATACATGCATGGCAATATCTTAACACTTTATGAACCAAAACATGAAATCTATACATACACAACATCTTGTATCATCATAAGATGCATTCTAATCATCCTAGGTCATCATAAAACACATCAAAATCAACAAACCCAGAAGCAAATTCCGTGCATGTGAACCATGGGTGCTTGCATGTGGGTTTTAACACATGCGTGTGTGCTTGTGAGTGTTTTTAAGCTACAAGGAATGATGTACTACCTTCCAAAGCTTCAAAGTTACTGAGATGATGATGGTAACAACTCCTAAACTTCTGGTTCGTGGGTTTGGGTCAAGAACAAGGGAGGTGATGGTGGTTTTTCAAGTTCCTAGCAATCCCCTTCCACTTCTAAGCTTCAAATCTTCAACTCCAAGCTTCAAAATGCTCAACAATGGTGGTTTTTGGGTGAAGATATGATTTGCAGGTGGTTCTGGTCGAGAATAACCGAGAGGGTGGCGTGAGGGTTGAAGAAAAATGATTAAGGTAAGTAGGATGTGATTTTCTTGGGTTTATAAAGATTTTCTGCGAACTGGGTCTCGTCGCGTAGCGCGACAAGTTCATGTGGGGTTCTCGCGTAGCGCGAGAGGATTCGGGGTTCAAATTTCCCCCGCCCACCTGTCGCGTACCGCGACAGGTTCTTTGTGGGCTGTCGCGTAGCGCGACACATCCGCTGAAGAGCCCAATAGGCCCATTTTCATTAATTTGATCCGTTCGTCGTCGTTTTCACGCTTCCGAACTATCGTTTGGCCTCGTTTGAACTTCCAAGTTCGAAGTGTGAGTGTTTCGTGAGGTTTCGAGTGTTGTGCTACACAGTGTGATAGACATTCACCAACGTTCGTGTGTTTTGACCCGTGTGTGCTGTTTGTCGATAATTCCACGAATTATCTTGTTGTGTATCAGTGTTTGTAATGTCGTGCCACGTGTCACACTAAATTAATCTAATTCTAGTGCCACGTGTACAATAAGCATTTAAATAAACATTTAAATAAATAACAAGCTGACCTGGAAATTACGGGGTGTCACATATAGGCTAATAATGCATGTAGAATGAACGAAAAGTGATTTATTGCATGACTTGCTTAATTTATAATCTTTCTTATAGTGGAAACTTACTATAAATAGTAAGTTATTCCACAGATGCAATTTATGTGCTCACACACATCACACGACACTAATCGCACGTGAAATGATCACTTGAACTAAACAGGTCACTAACGGGTCGTTAGGTCAAACACGGTCAACACGACCATACAACAACTTAGAGTTGTTTGGGCACGAAAACGGTCTAGAGAGACCAACACAAATGTGAACACAAACTCATAACACCTATATGACATAGGTAACCGCTAAGGGCGAACATACAAACCGTTCACGAGAACGAAAACACTGCTAAACTCAGGTGAGTTTACAACCCACTTTTACTCTTTAACTGTTTTGTTAAACTATGGGGTGGGAATACAATACAACTGTTTTTAGATGTATGACTGGTATGTTGTAAAACAACTTTTGAGTGTAACTGTATCGCAGCAAAAGTCCTCACACCCTTACCGTTAATTGTGTAACAAACGAGTCGTTATTACGTAGTACTATGGGGCCTGACAAACCCCACTCAACGATAGATGTGACTGGAGGTCACGGTGAGTGTAATATCCAGCTTTTGGCTGGGTACCGCGATAACCCGGGTAGGCAAAAAACAAGTCTAAGTTTCAGTAAGATGAACCGACACACTCGGGATCGTAGATCCAACAACTTAACATATCCAGTATATATATGTTTACTGCTTTAAATCACTTAAACATGTGAACTCACCAACTTTATGTTGACACGGTTTAGCATGTATTCTCAGGTAACTGAACGCACGATGCTAGGATGCACATGGAGTAGGACCAGGGAAGTGTCTTGTATGCATTCTAGGCTTTCATTCTAAAAATTTTATGCTATTGTATTTTTATAACGTAGTGTCTTGAACAACATATTTCCGCTGTATATCACATTCCGCTGCAAACCAATTAACTTATTCCGCTGCTTTACTTATTGTAACTTGATTTAAATACCAAAAATGTTTGTTTTTAAACTCATATAGAGTCGTTCTGTATGACTGAGAGCTATGATCCTGGCCACGTCACACCCAGCGGTCTGACACCGCATGTGAGAAATTGGGGGTGTGACACTAAACATAAAACACAATGACCAAATGTATTTTTTCAAAAAATAAAGACAATTTATGTTTTTTAAAATTATGAGTTTTAAAAACGTAATGAAGAAATAACACAATTATGTACTTTTAATACATAAAACATAAAAAATAAATAACAAAAATTTATTTAATGCATAAACAATAATAACAAAATAACATAATATGAAATAAAAAAAATAAAACACAATAATAAAAACATTAAACACAATGACTTGAAACTAGGGGTGTTCATCGAATCGAATTTCGAATAACTCGAATATTTCGAATCGAATGATTTCGAATTTTGAATTTTTTATGAGCATTCGAGTTCGATTCGAATTCGAAATTTATTCGAAAAATCCAATTCGAATTCGTTTTCAAATTCGAAATTCGATTCTATTCGAATTTGGAATTCGAATTCGATCCAAATTCGATTCGAATTCGACTATAATTCGAATTAGTTTGGTTCGAATTTAATTAAAAAATTGTTTATACTTGCTATCTTTATATATTCAAAATATCAAATAATCAAAACGTTAAATATCCATATATCAAATAACCAACATTTAAGTTGTAATATTAGAAATATCATTTAAACTAGTAAAATGATAAAAATTCAATATATAATGCCAATGATAACATATAAAAAACACAAAGTGCCAAATAATCAAAATATTAGAAATTAACAACCAAAATGATCAATTTTCTGAGCTTCACAATTGATGTTTTTGTTGTGAATGTTTAGATTTAGTGTATTTAAAATTGTTAAAATTATGGGTATTTTATAATTAAATTGACATTTGTGTAATAGGATTTATGTTTTTATAAACTAAACTACCTAACTAAAAAGCCTAATTTTTTAAATACAGTAACTACTTGTATATATAAAATAAAAATATATAAATAATTTAAATTCGAATTTCGAATCGAATCGAATTAAAAATATAAAATTCGAAATTCGATATTATACTACGAATCGAATCGAATTCGAATGAGAAAATTCGAATCGAATTTCGACTTAGTGTTTTTCGAATTGAAATCGAATCGAATTTCGGTTATTTCGAGTAATATTCGAAAACTGAACACCCCTACTTGAAACATTCAACTTCTCACCAATCTCACATTTTTACTTGAACATAATCCTATATATATATATATATATATATATATATATATATATATATATATATATATATATAGAGAGAGAGAGAGAGAGAGAGAGAGAGGATTTGAATCAAATGAAAACTCAATTTTAAAGAGAAAACCCTTAAACTTTATGTGGACCGTTGATCAAACTTTAATTAAATTTATCTTTATTTAATTATAATGGGTATATTGGTAAAGTTACCACTTTCTCTCTTTCTTTATAATATAACATCACCATCTTTCTATTCAAATCATTTCATCTCTCTTTCACACACTTTTATCTTTCACACACTTCTCTCTAATTTAAATTCTTCTAAATATTACTGAAAATTAATTAAATATGTTTAATAGTATTAAGTATATTTTTAAATTAGTAAAAATTGATATGTTTACACATGTGTAGTTTTCATATATACATCAGTTTTTTTTTCTTCTAATTTTACACATGTGTAGCTTACAAATTTTATAGTTGTTTCTTTGAATTTGAATATGTTATATATGTGTATTCTTTTTTTAATATTAGTGAAAATTAATTACACATGCGTAGTTATAGATTTTTGAGTCAATTGTACTTGTGTATTAAAACTTGTAAATTTTTAGATGGGATAAACATGTTTAATTTTTTAATACTATTGAAAATTTATTTTGTATAAAAAGTACATATTTTTGTTGTGTTTTTTATTTTTAAATAAAGAGATATTTTTAGTTTGTTTTAAAACTACACAATTTTTTAGTTTTTTGTTCTTAAAAATTGTTTTTTGATTATTTTAGAAAAAACTACACATGTGTAGTGTTTGACTGTGTGTATTTTTTTATTACTACAAATGTGTAGTTTAAGAATTTGTAGTTGTTTCCTTAAATTTGAATATATTACACATGTGTATTCTTTTTTAATATTAGTAAAAATTAATTACACACATTTTGTATTATTCTATATTTTTTAACTTGTAAATTTTTAAAATTTGTAAATTTTTAAATCGATAAACATGTTTAATTTTTTAATATTAGTGAAAATTTATTTTATATAAAAAGTACACGTTTTTTTGTTTTGTTTTTTTTTCTTAGATAAAGAAACTTTTAGTTCATATAAAAACTAGACATTTTTTGTGTTTTTTATTCTTAAAAATTGTTTTATACATTTTCGTTGTTATAATATTTTAAAAAATAATTTTTTAACTTAAAAAAACAATACATATGTGTATTATATGGTTAATTTCAAATATAGAAAGAAGAGAAAAAGGAGAGAAGATGAGAGAGGAGAGAGTAAAAGAAAAAGTCTCTTTTACCCTTATAAGGGTAAAACATGTATTTTTCCTCTTAAAACCCCAATAAAATATGTAACTTTAATTGTAAACCACAAGTTTTTTTGTTTAATTAATTAAAATATAAAATAACTTTGATCTAATGGTCCACATATAGTTTAAAAGCTTTCTCTTTTAGATCGGGTTTTCAAAGTATTCAATCCCTATATATATATAGGAGAAAGATCAAATAAGAAGATCTATTTGCATAAGAAGAGTGAGAACTAATAAGAATTTGACACGTGTCACATAATTTAGGTATAAAATCTTATTTTTTATACTAGATTTGTTCTATATTTTTTTATACCGGATTTTTATGGTTTTTTTGTATTAGATTTTTTTTTGTATTATATTTTATTTTTTTTGTACTAGATTTTTGATTTTTTGTACTGGATTTCGTTTTTTTGTACTGTATTTCGTTTTTTTGTACTGTATTTCGTTTTTTTGTACTGTATTACTGTTTTATGATGACACGTGTTAAATTTCTATTGCTTCTTACTTTTCTTAGACAAAAATCTCTTCTTACTGGATCCAACCCCTATATATATATATATATATATATATATATATATATATATATATATATATTCTACACAAACGACTAAAATTAACTTGCCCCCAACAACTAGTAATGAATTTTATATCGAAACAATCGTTTTCAATCTTTTTAATTATGTTGTCACAATAAGACTTTTGCATAGATTATTTTTTTTTCTGTTTAGTTGTGGAATATTCAATATTGATTAGGGGTATTTGTCGGGCTGAACCTAGACGGGACCAAAACCATTAAGTTGAAAATATGAAACTCGTGAGCTAGCACATTATATGTTGTATACTGGTCTTGGGTAAAATGGGTTTAAAACATTGGTTTAATAAATGAAATAGATCAGGCCATATTTTTTCAAACTAAGCCAAATATAAAGCTCAAATATAAAATTATTTATTTTTCAAATCAATTCAAAAGAAAAAAAGTAAAAGATATGCTCAATATAAAATAATATACAAAATTTAAATATAAAATCATTAACTCTTAAAATTTTTAAAAATGGACTCAATCTTTATCTTCATTAATCAAACCTGATCGTTGCAATTTATTTATAATTATCTAAAAACCACCAAGAAATTAGAAAATATTAATCAATTATGTAGCTAATCAATTGAAAATGCTCCTTTTTTGATGAAATTGATTAAACAAATTTTAATTTCTCTTGAATGTCTCAATAGGGGTGGGCGTCATGATAAGCCCGGACTATACTGGAACCCTTAAGTTGAAAAAATAAAACCCTCGAACCACCCTATATAAAAGGTTCCCGGGTTGTAATAGGTCGATTAGATTATTTTTTTCAGGTTAACCGGATTGACCCGTTTAGTGCCCACCACTAGTATTGATATGGTATCTTAATGTCAGAGTTGATAACCTTCTCGTATTCCTAAACTTTAATGAAACTTTGTGATTATAAATGAGATATCTTAGTAAATAGCCTTAATCATAATGCTTACTGTTTTTTAATGGCATGGTATGATGACACCTAAAACGAGATTTAAATTGTTTCATCAGATTTGACATTACAGGGCTACGCCTAAGCCCACTATAGGAGTTTTTCTAAACTGGGTAAAACTTCTGACCTTGTCTCAGCAAATATGATTTAGCTCAGATTTGAACCTAAAACCTATCATAAAGAAATTAAATGGGTATCATTAGACTAGAAGCCCTTCGATGAACAAGATTGTGGAGGTGTTTAAATGTTTTGCTTGCTGTTTAAACGGATTAGAACAGAACCGTATTGAAAATCAAGTCAATTCGGTTTCGGTTAAAATCTTTTAAAAATCAAATAAACTGATTAAAAATCAAATAAACGATTAAACCTCAGCAAATAAATCGAATTCAACCGAATAAAGCAAATCATATATTATTAATAAAAATAAGAGTAAACTTATCTTTTGCTCCTCGTAGTTTGACAATATTAATCATTTTGCTCCAAAACTTTCAAAATAATCATTATACTTCATGTGGTTTGACAGTTTAATCATTTTGCTCCAAACTTTTCCAATATATCTCCATTATACTCCATTTTTTTCGAAACCACGGGGAGCAAAAGGGTTATAACTGTCAAACCATATGGAGCAAAATGATTAAACCGTCAAACCACAGGGAGCATAATGATCATTTTGAAAGTTTTGGAGCAAAAGGGTTAATATTGTCAAACCACATGGAGCAAAAGAGAAGTTTACTATAAAAATAATTATTTTATATTGAAATTTGGTTTAATCTGTTAACCGAACAAACCGACTTCAAAAAATATATGGTACCAATAACCAAACAAAAACCAATTTCAGAATGTGGTTTCGGTTACGAATACAATTCGATTTTAAACGAGTTTGTTTTTTAACGCCCCAACATGATTGTGTTACCTATCTAACATGAGATGTGATCTTTCTATTAAATTATAATAAAAAGCAACTTAAAACTTTTTATTCGTCAATTTACACTTCTTTATTTTCACTCAACCAATTGTTGCAAGGTGAGGGTGATCCAGTTTTAAAAATGATCACCAGCTCAAAATCTTAATGATAATTTAATATTCAAACTTAATCAAAAACTAGTGTACACCATCAATAATAAATACTTAAATAGAGATTTATAAGCAAACGCTACCTAAAACAATCCCACGAGAAGATACGATCAATGAAGGTTCGGTTCACGGTTAAGTTTATCCGGTTTTAATTTTTTTTATCTATAACTGAAAAATGTACCGAATTCGAAAGATTTTTAACCGAACCGAATCAACCGATTACAAAACCAAATAAAAGAGTATAAAACCGTATAAGCCAAATTCAATTGAATGAACTGATCTCATATATTTTTAATAAAAATAATAATTTTCTATTTAAATTCGAATTAATTAGTTAACCGAATAAACCGAATTCAAAAACTATATGAAACCAAAAGCGAACCAAAACCGAATTCCGAATTCGGATACGATTGTACCTATATATACCCCCATTCAATGTTCACTACCCGATCGACTTACATCCAAACTAAAAGTGATTTCCATTTCAGATCTTTCTACAAAACTAATTTGTAACTGGGTGTATAAAAACTTTAAACCCAAATTATAAGTCAATTCATCTGTGAAGAGAAATCTTGTTTAATTTGGGCGTGCAGAATTAAACGTATTTAAATTTGTTTTTTAAGTAAAATTTGATAAACAGTCAAAACCGATTTTGGGATAACCGAACCAGTTAACCGGTCAAAGTCTAGTAACCGGTTTTTACCAGTAACCGGTTTTTCAAGTTCAAAAACGGAAACCAATATATAACCAAACTCGGTAACCGCCAAATAACCGACCTTTTACTAAGTTGGACCGGTTAACCAGTTAGAAAAATTGGTTTGGTCTCTTGAAACTTCAAACTGGTCCTAAACCACTAGTGTTTATAAAAAAACTTAAAAGCGACTCAAATAACCAATTTAAAAAAACGGTTTTTAGCCGGTACCGGTTTGTTTAACTGTTTTTTTTGCATTTGTAGTTGATGGTATTAGTTATTTATGTGTCGTTTACGTAACGCCTACATCATGAAAACACGCTTGGAATTTAAAAATCATTATATTTATAAAAAAATACAAGAAACAAATAACATGTCCAAAAAAAGTTATAAACGTAAAAAAAAGTTAAAATAATACAAATAGTTTTTCACTTATATTAACAGCAATATATTTAGCTCTTAAAATATGAATCATTTGATAAAAGTTGAAAAAGTCTCATGTCTATGATTAGCAAAACTTTGAATTTAAAATTACCAATTATACTTTACAAAAATCAAATTGTTTTTGTTACGCAATAAAATGCATATGTTAATCGATTTTCAATCTTGGTATACGTGGAATTCAGTTATAGAATTAATTAGATTAATTCTAAGGTACCATTATTGTGTATTCAAAGGAAAAAACTTAATTTAATAAAGAATAAATACAGAATTTCTCAACTTTGTCAGCCTATGAAAACCTTAAAAAAATGAGCATTATTGCTACCATGAGCTCAGAATAATTGTAGACAGGATAAACTAATATTATGTTTGACTTTAAAATTGCATTTCTCCTAAAATTTTACTTTCAAAATTGCATCTCTCTTAAAATTTTAAAAACAAAATTTGATAAAAATACCTGATAGAGACAATGATACATTACCTCTTGTAAAGAAAGCCATGATTCAAACCTAAGCAAATAATAATATTTTAGAGTAGTTTAGGATAGGGTTCTCAAAATAACTCAAAGTTCGGATTTGGCTCGTAGCTCGTTCGGATAAAGCTCAGCTCGGATAAAGCTCGTTTGTAACCGAGCCAGCTTGTTTTGTAACCGAGCCGAATCCTAGTCAAGGCTGGCTCGACCCGTTTGTACAACATGGCAACATGCTATGTTAAAATATAAAACTATAGGGGTATTTCTAATAATAAATATATTTTAGTGTTATGTTGTTATTATGTTAAAAAAAAGAAAAAAGAAAGAAAAGATTATGGAAATACGGAATGAATCTTAATTCTCACGTGATTCACTAATCTCTCATTCCTAAATCATATTCTTAATTCTCAATTCCACATATTCACGCCTCTTTACTCTTTACTTCTCAAACCATAATTCCCAAATATGTTGGAGCCACAGTCCTCACACTAGACATTTCTCGCGTGGTCACAGCCATATGACGGTTGGTCTCAGCCACACGCAGGTCGGATCTAATGTGGTCACAGTCAGACATTTCTCACATGTGGCCTTTGTAGAAGTCAGAACTCAATGGAGAAAACAAGCCGAGTTGAGGTGAATGCGATTCAAATATTAAATTTCTTATTCAAAAATTGAGCTAAAAACCAGCCGAGCCGAGCCAACTCGGTTAAAAACGAGCCGTGTCCAAGCTGGGATTTCAGGCTCGGTTTACAATCCCAGCCGAGCCAAGTGTGAGCTGATCCTTGATTTGGCTCGGTTAGGCTCATAAACACCGCTAGTTTAGAAGTAGGAGAATGATAGTAATGCTTTTAAAAAAATAAATAAAAATACCTGCTAGCCACTTATAATAAATAGGGTCTCGTTAATGAAGCAAAAAACAATACTTTTATTGGTTCCGGCTTAGATATACAACTTACTTTTATTATTTATTATTATTTATTATTGTGATATATAAACGGTTTCACATAAAACCGTCATTTTAAAAACAAAAATTAAGAAAACTCATGATCTACGATCTATACTCTCTAATAAAAGAGTAAATATTTTGCCACATATCAATCTATCAGGCTATTATTGCTACATATCATTTTTTTAATATTTACAATCATTCTCTCTCATATTAAATGATAATTATAATTATATTTTTTAATTTATTAAATAAAATTTAAATCTAATGACTTTATATACCTTATTTCATATTAAAAAATAGTTTTAACAAATAAAAAACGAAATCTTTTATTTTTTTTAAAAGCACACTTAAACAAAGTTTACAAAATATGAAATTTTTTTAAAAATGAATTTTTTAAAAAAAAATAAGAATTATTTTAAAATTGTAGTTTTAAGAAAAATAAAAGTTCTGTAAAAATAAGTTTTCATAAAAAACAAGTTTCTTACAAAGTATATAACATTTCAATTTTCAGCCCGTGTTATACACGGGATTTTACCTAGTTTATTAATATAATAAATAGTTGATATGATATGATGGAAACATTGTAAATAAATGGTAATCAAAGGATTTAATTAAATATAATATTACAAGGATATATTAGCCAAATAAATTTTTTCTCTCTCACAAAAGTTAATTATATCATAAAATAACTTATTTCTTTCATCTTTTCTCTCTCCTAATTTAAGAAAAAACTTAATTCAAAAAAATGAGGATTTTTTTCATTAAAAACTTAATGTCAAATAATCTGAATTTTTTTAACTAAACCTAAATTTTCTGATTAGATATATGTAATCATATATTTGGTTTTATATATAGATGATTACATGTATGTAATCATATAAATGGTTTCATATATACCTGATTACATATACATAATGATATAACTTGTTACATTTATACACCTGATTACATAAGCGTAATCGTATACTTCGTTACATATATATATATATATATATATATATATATGGGATGGTTCGAATGTTAACCCTTCCTTATTGCGTTAACCTAATAACTATATCTTATTACTTTGGGGCCCACATTAAAGTAAATCTAAAGGTTTAGGTTTTTTCTTCTTTTTTATTAATGTAAGTGGGCCCTACATTAATTAAAAAAGAAAAAAAACATACACCTTTAGATTTACTTTAATATGGGCCCTAAAGTAATAAGATGTAGTTATTCGGTTAACGTAATAAGGAAAAGTTAACATTTGATCATCTCCCTATATATATATATATAATCAATCAAATAAAAGTGCATTTTGTATTCATATATATCGAAAAAACAACACATATCATTTGTTTACATATACATAATACAATAAGTTAAACATATGTAACAAAGAAACAAACAAAAAAAGTACATAAAAAACATACATAATAATACAACAATCATATCCTTATGATATAATCATTATCCTTCTTATATAATCTTTCGATAATCATTATCCATTAGATTTCAAACAAGCTACATTTTTGAGGTATCAAAAGACACTAAAATTGCATCACTTCATTGTTTACACCTTTTGTTTCTCTTAAACTCCTGTGAAACGTGATGACCAATATCAAATCAACAAACCATGTAGCTATCAATTAAAGTTATATTACTAACAAACGTTTTAGTTCATCTGATGAACGATGAATAATTGGAAATTAAGTTGCCATGAAAATCAACTTCGGAGGCTTACTTCAACTCAATGAGTTCTAAACATAGATGATTAATCCCCTAACACAATACGAAAATTCATCATTATTTTAACACAACATGATCAAATTTGCATACATAATGACAATCACCAACCCCTAATTTGAATAAAATATCTTTCAGTATTAGAGGTTGGCCATGATAGTTTGTGAAAACTAAAAACATCATAAACACTTAAGTTTGTAAATGGTGTTTTCGAACTAAGCAACTTCATGTATGAACACAAAAAAAACCATAATATTTTACCCTTTTTGTTTATTTAGAGAAAAAAACCCCATAAAATGTTCAGTTTTATGAACTTTCGAAAAAACAATACGAAATGCTTAGTTTCATGAACATCCGGAAAACATATAAAAAGTCACCGAAAACGATTGTTATCTTTTTTGTTTATTCTTTGAAAAACACTATAAAATGTTCAGTTTCATATATTTATGAAAAAACACCATAAACACCATAAAACGCAACATTCATATACACCAATTTAGGTCGTTTTTTTATATAACAATATTATACTCGTTGAAAAGATAAAAAAACACTGGATTTTATGGTGTACTTTTTTTAAAAAATTATAACGTACAAAAAAGTTATAAATGTTTAAAAAAAGTAGTGAAAAGTTGTTAAAAAGTCAACAATGGCTACAATACCCATTATACCCCTCCAACAACTTAAATTTCCCCTTAATTCTCTCAAATGAGATGGCATCCTTACAACCATTCATCTTAAAAACAATGGCTAAGATTTTTTCCTACACTTTTTAAGGTTTTAACCATTTTTAGCCTAATCCTATACTAAATAAGTTAAACATATGTAACAAAGAAACAAACGAAAAAAGTACATAAAAAACATACATAATAATACGATAATCATGTGCTTCTGATATAATCATTATCCTTCTTATATAATCTTTCGATAATCATTATCCATTAGATTTCAAACAAGCACCATTTTTGGGACATCAAAAGACCCTAAAATTGCATCACTTTATTAGTTACACCTTTTGTTTCTCGTAAACTCCTGTGAAACGTGATGACCAATATCAAATCAACAAACCATGTAGCTATCAATTAAAGTTATATTACTAACAAACGTTTTAGTTCATCTAATGAATGATGAATAATTGGAAATTAAGTTGCCTTGAAAATCAACTTCGGAGGCTTACTTCAACTCAATGAGTTCTAAACATAGATGATTAATCCCCTAACACGATACGAAAATTCATCATTATTTTAACACAACATGATCAAATTTGCATGCATAATCACAATCACCAACCCCTAATTTGAATAAAACATCTTTCAGTATTATAGGTTGGCCATTATAGTTGGTAAAAAGAAGTTTTCCAATTGTACAAAGTCATTTTGGGCAAATATACAAAAAAAAAATAAAAAAAATCTGATGTCTACCTTGGCGGTCATGGATGCTCATTAGACTTGATGTCGGAATCTTCATCACTTGTAATCTATGAAGGTAGGAGGTAGGAATTGTAACATCACTGTATTTCCGGTTGTCCGTACATCCGTACGATTGTACTGTTACGACCGGAGATTATTATTACTAATGAAAATGAATTATTTGTGAAAATTATTGATTATTGGTATACATTGTGAATATATTATTCTCTGCATGAACCATGGTGAGTTTAGTTGAAACCCAACTAAACAGGACCAGAGAGTTTATTGCAGTTACATTTCACAGATCATGGATGTTGATATGGAATGGAATGGGATTGGGATTGATAATATTAAAAATAATAAAATAATGAAAATAATATTGAAAATAATTACGCGATGGTGAGGTTACGAACATAATATAAACGCGAATATTAATTCAGAAATATTAACTTAATAAAGTATTCGCGTGGGTGACGATTCACACGAATATAATTATTAAGAATAATATTCTGAAACAATATTCCATAAATCGTAAATTGAATCGAAATACGATACGAGCGTTGGATTCACAAAGGTGACGATCTTTATGAATACGTACGCAAGTAACGCGTTTCGACGAGATAATAAAATAATATCAAACGATATTAAATTAATAAATGAAAACTAAAAATATTTATTAGGAAACACAACTTAAATTAAATTCGAATAAATTTGTTTATTTAAAGAAATAATTTAACGAAAATTGTTTCATGAAACTATATTAATTAAAATCATTTTATTTAAAACAAAACTTATGTATTTAAATGTTATATGTTTAAATGGGTTTTCACGTTAAAAACCGAGCATAACCAAACATTTATATAATTTATCGCGATAAAAACGAGACCGAACACGTGGTGACAATACGAGATATAAGGAAGAGTTCTTCCTCTTCCTTCCCATTTTCACCAACACATCTCTCTCTCTCTAAAACACACACCCACTCATCTCTCTAACTTCTCTCTAGCCTAACTTCTTCGTTTGTCGACGAAACCGCGAGATCTTCGCGCCTACGCGTTCGTGTGATCGAGGGGGACAAGGAGATACGAAAAGATCATGCATTTGACCGACGGTTCGAGGCAAATATGATGTTTATTTTCGGTTTTTGTGGTAAATTATAAACCCCACAACCTAGTGATGTTATAACTGGTTTGATCATGCATAAAAACCTAAAACGAGTAGATAGGATCGTGTAGAAGCTATGTACAGTATTGAATCAGCTGAAGCATGAAGATGATGAAGTTGGAATGACATGTTCGTGACCCAGCAGGGGGCCGAACCCTGCAGCACATCGGCAGAACCTTTTTCTTTGGAGGTGGCCGAACCCGCAACTACTGCCGAACCCTTATGGTCTCAGCCGAACCATAGCCGAACCTTGCCATCAGACACTAACCTAATCGGCGAACCTTCATGGTTACACGAACCCAACTGGCGAACCTGAATCTCGGCCGAACCTAGTGATGCTAGCCGAACCCTTTGCCTATTAGCCGAACAATATCCCAACGAACCTATGGGCTGGTGAGCTAAATGCTTGGCCGAACCTCCTGGGGTGCAGCGAACCTAGCTGTGCAACCAGTCCAAGCCGAACCATGGAATTATGTTGGGCCGAACCTATGGCTTTTGCCAAAAGGTTCGTTGCCCTAAGGGTTAATCAAACCTAAACGAACCAAAGCTAGGGTTAAGAAGAAGATTAAGCACTATAAGAGAGTTAATGATAACCATGCATGCATGAATGATATTAGTCACCACCTTTTTACTTGAATAAATATATTAAATCATGAGGTTTCCTTATGAAATGTAAATTTGGGTAGAAATAACTTAAATATAAATTTCTTAAATATAAATTTGACTTAAGTGATTGAATTATGGTGGTTGATTTAATTAGGTCATGCATGTGTGTGTGTTTAAAGATGGGTATGAATAAAGATAATATATTTGGTTAATATACGAGGTATGAGGGATATACACTCAAGTCCTCAAATTAAACATCCTCATGGTATAATTAAAACTTATAAGTCTGAGATATGTTTATCATGATAATTTAGTAAGAATTGAGGGTTACAACTTAATTTAGCTTGAATACACTAGGGTGATGAAACACTTGATGATTAAAAGTAAACATGCATGACCGCTTGATTTAAACGAAACGCATATGCTTATGAAAATGAAACGCACTATAATTACAGATTATTGAGTTGATTCTGATTCTTCTTACGCGAGCACGCATTCTATTAAAACGCTGATTCTAAGGACTTAGGTGAGTTCTCATAACCTCCCTTTCTTTTAAACTGTTTTGTTTTAAAACTCGGAGGCGAAACATGTATACCAATTGCAAATATTATTTTGATAACACATGGATGATACCTGATTATCAATATGATATTCACATTATGGATTATCATTATTATGGATTATCACTGATTATTATTATACATCCGTGTAACATTTTCATTGACTCCGGTCAATAAAATTGGTTACATGTATTGCCTCTTGGATTATCACAACTCTGTGAAACAATGCCTTTGATCTTGGTTAATTGCATTGGTTTCATGTATTGTCACGTGGATAGCTTCTACTCCATGGATCATGTTTTTAACTTAGGTTAATTACATAATGTCCATGTATGGTCACATATATTATTTGAGAATATTGATGTTGAGATTGATTGAATGGTTATGTGGTTGATTATCTATTATTGACTATGATTATCTGTGACTGAGTTGATATGTGATTATGTGTTTGTGTATGTGTTTGATTGTGTGTTGGAAGATGTGTTGGATTTTCACACAGGTACTCTTGTGGATCTTCTCAGATAAACTATAAGTTTTTATACTCATTTTTCAAAAACTTTTTGTAAAACCCTTTTCAAACACAAACTTTTATACTCATTTTATAAAATTCTTTTAAGTATAAAAACTTATGATTACTCACCAACTACCTCGTAGTTGACACTTGATTTTCCTACATGTTTCAGGTAATGAAGCTAAGTAGGTTGAGGAAGAAGAACTCAAACTTTTGGACGTCATCATATAGGATCTTGGACTTAGCTAATTAACTGAAATTCTGGCGAATTGAATTTAGTTAGATAGCTAATTCTCTTTTGTAATTGATGTAACTAATTCATGATAGACATGATTTTTGTGTACTTAATTTGGTTGGTTAAAATGTTATGTGATGATTTAGTTAGATGCCCACGAGCTTTTGAACAATCTACACATCCCTCGTGGCATCCCGACGTTTCCGCCATCGGTCGGGGTGTTACAGACTGGTATCATAGACTGGGTTATAGGGAATTAGGTTACTAGAAATGGTTGACCTAGGCTATAACCGTAGGATACCCTAGTATGAAGAAATTCATACACTAGTTAGTATATTCAGGGTTTCATGCTTATGTGTTTATTACATGTTAACTGAACTCCTGCTATATATTTGATTCGCATGTATTACTTGTTTACTTGTGCCCTAATGATTCAATAAGGACATACACGTGGTGTACCGTAAAGGTGGTGGGACGTTGGCTGGGGCAGTTGCGACTAACCCCTACATATGCCCTATATATAAACCATTTACGGTACATTAGGTGGATGTCAGTATTGAAGAATGTGGGAACTACCCGTTTGGGAAATTTACCTGTTTAGAAAATTAACTGTTTAGGAACTGTTTACTTTAGAAACTAATTATTTGATATAGGATTTCCAGACAAGGACACACTCTTGGTATACTACAAAGGTGGTGGGATGTTGGCTGGGGCAGTTGCGACTGACCCCTACATATGCCCTATATATAAGCCATTTGTAGTATATTAGGGGTCTGTCAGTGTCAGGAGCTTAGGATATTACTAGGATGTACTAGGAACTGTTGTGAAGTTGTGATTGATGGACTGTTGATGGAATGTGGTAAAGGTTAGTGTTGGATTGACACTTTGGATTATCATATTTTATGAACACATATAAACTCATTAACAGACACACTTATTGTACACGTGTGGGTGCGTAGGATCAACAAACAATATGAACGATTAGTGATGGACTGTAGACTGAGGAGATGATATAGACACTTGTGAAAATATGAACGCATAGTGATGATACTAACACTTGGTGATGGTATGGACACTTGATGAGAATGAATTATAGGGAGGATATGGACACTTAGTGACAATAAGAGCACTCAGTATTGATATGAACCCTCATTGATGATTATGAATATTGGGATTTAGTATGGATTTTTAGTGAATTTAGACATTAGGGGAACTTTAATGTCAGGTGAACTTAGACATTAGGTGAACTTAGAAATAGGCAAACCTACATGTCAGGTGAACTTAGACATTAGGCGAACCTAATTGTCCAAGGGAACTAGAGACCATTTCACTCAAAATTATCCTACTTAGGATAAGGTTTGTGAAGCGAGACTATGGTAAAATACATGATGCACCCTAAACTCTAACAAGGACATAATCGCGATGCAATGCAACGGTGGTGGGACGGTGTAGGGGAGGTTGCGATCTACCCCTGCATATGCCCTATATATAAGCTTGTTGCATTGCATCGGGAGGTTGTCAGTGTTGGTATAGGGTGGAGAATGTATGAAATTTAGGAATCGTTAGCTAGTATTAGTTATGACCAACTAGGACACTTAGTATAATATTAGGAAATTTATAAATGTTATGAGTTTAATGACATACAGGAGAGAAATATAGTTCCTATATGTAATCCTAACTGTCTAAATGAACTCATTTGACCATTGTTTGTATGAATTACGTTGTAAACGGTAGTAACATGTTTATAATTTCTCAAAAACATGCCGCCGCGCCGTCACAACGAAGATGACTCGAATAGTGGGGATGCTAACAACGGTAATGCCAACTCCGGCATACAAGAGTTAGCAACACTCATTTCTGGATTGGTGAATCAACTGACACAAGCCAATCAATCTCTCACTCAGAACAGAGGTGGTGCAAACCTGCCAATTTGCACATTCAAGCACTTCAACTCCTGTAACCCACTGAAGTTTACAGGTTTTGAGTCAACCACTGGTCTACTGCAGTGGTTTGAGAGCATGGAGAACACCTTCATTAACAGCGACTGCCCGGAGAATCTGAAAGTTCGTTATGCCACCAGTGTTCTCCAAAAGAGAGCACTAACGTGGTGGAATGGGGAAAAACGAACTAGGGGAGTTGATGCTGCTCAAGCACTGACATGGACAGAGGTCAAGAATCTAATGACCACTTAATTCTGTCCTCGTAGCGAGACGAGGAAGCTTGAGACTTTGTTTTGGGAACTCAAGCAGGAAAGCGGAGAGAATGTTATCTACAATACTCGTTTACACGAGTATAGCCTGCTGGTACCTCACCTTGTTACCTCACTTGAGAGAGCTATCGAGAAGTATATAGGCGGACTGCCTATGCAGATTCAAGATACCGTCTACGGGAGCAACCCCAAAACACTTGAGGCTGCGATCCATCTGTCTGCTACACTCACTGACAATCATGTGAAAGCTAGAACACTCACTCGGAAGGGATTCAAGAAGACTGACACCAAGTCATCTGCAAAGGAGATTTCTACTGAAGTAAAGACTGAACAAGGCAGTTCATCAAGAAACAACAACAAAAAGAGGAAGACAAAGAATTTTGTCGTTACTGCTCCTGCTGCTAAGTCTACGCAGTAATCATCAAACAACACCACTGTCAGGAATTATGTTGGAGTCACTCCCCAATGTAATACCTGCCGATATCATCATACACCTAACTTTCCGTGTCGCGTCTGCAACAACTGTGGCAAGTATGGTCATTTTGCTAATGTCTGTCAGAGTGCACCGCAAGCACAAAGGATGCAACCTTCTCTGCTTGCACTGCCAGCTCCGCATGCACAATCTATTCCAGCTGTACCCTTTCGCCAGGTACCTCCTGCACAGGTAAGAGCCTGTTATGAGTGCGGTGAAGTGGGTCATTTCAGAAATCAATGCCCAAAGTTGACTGGAAACAATCAGAGGGTGGCAAGGCATTTCAACTGAATGCTCCAGTTGCTCAAGCCAACCAAGATGTGGTCAACGGTACATTTCTGATCAACAACTCTTATGCATCTGTCTTATTTGATTATGGTGCCGATAGGAGTTTCGTTTCATATGATTTTGAATGCTTGCTTGGTAGAACACGTACATATTTAAATAAACCGTTTAATGTGGAGGTGGCTGACGGAAACACTATTGATATTGACACTGTTATTATCGGATGTACTGTGAACTTAAATGATCACGTTTTCCGATTGATCTTATACCTATGTATCTTGGTAGCTTCGATGTTATCATAGGCATGGATTGGTTAGCCACCCACAAAGCGACGATTGTATGCCATGAAAAATATATTCGTATTCCATTACCTTAGGGTGAAACCTTAAGAGTATTTGGAGAAACTTCTAGTAAAGGTCTTAAGCTAATGTCATGCACTAAAACACACAAGTACCTTAGGAAGAAATGTATAGCATTCTTAGCACACATAGTGGAGAAAAGGAGAAAGGAAAGAGCATTGAAGACGTTCCAATAATCAGAGATTTCCCAGAGGTATTTCCCGATGATTTGCCGGGTCTTCCACCAGAACGTCAAGTAGATTTTCGAATTGACTTAGTACCTGGTGCGAACCTTGTCGCCAAAGCTCCTTATAGACTTGCGCCTTCGGAGTTGCAAGAATTGGTGAGTCAATTGTAAGAACTGACTGATAAAGGATTCATTCGCCCGAGCCATTCGCCATGGGGTGCACCAGTCTTGTTTGTCAAGAAGTAGGACGGGTCATTCCGAATGTGCATCGATTACCGAGAATTAAACAAGCTCACAATTAAGAATCGATATCCACTGCCGCGCATTGATGATCTCTTCGATCAACTTCAAGGCTCAGCATGGTTTTCAAAGATTGATCTTAGGTCTGGGTATCATCAGCTTCGCGTACATAATAATTATATTCCCAAGACTGCTTTTAGAACAAGATATGGCCATTATGAATTCCTGTTATGCCTTTCGGCCTTACCAATGCACCTGCGGTTTTCAAGGACCTCATGAACCGTGTTTGCAGGCCATACTTGGATAAGTTTGTGATTGTATTCATTGATGATATCTTGATATACTCAAAGACCAAGGAAGAACACGAGGAACACCTCAAATTGATTTTGGAGGTCTTGAGAAAAGAACAACTGTATGCTAAATTCTCCAAGTGTGAATTCTGGCTTAAAGAAGTTCGATTCTTGGGACACATAGTCAATGAAAAGGGTGTTCATGTGGATCCTGCAAAGATTGAAGCTGTGAAGAATTGGAGTGCATGTAACATCCCAAATTTTTCTAAGATACAAGTTGTTTGAATTCTACGTACGTGTAACGGATAAGTAACTTGTGGGAAAATGGACGAAAAATGACCAAAACGGGGGCTTAGAAATCGTGTACCCGAAATAAGGTAGATTTCGAGTACACCCGGTTCGAGTACACCAAATTCGTGTACACGAGATTTCGTGTACACACGATATCGAGTACAGGGACACGCCTATAAATAGTAGTGCCTTGGGATATGTGCGAACCTTTGGTTGGAAGCACGGTCCCTCTCGAGTACACGAAGTTTAAGTCCAAGAATTTCAAGAATCAAACTTTGATCGACCAAACGAAGTAGTAAACGCACGGGATTTTACCAGGAGGATCAGCTACCTTCAAGTAAGTGATTCATGTATAGAAAGCTAGATTTTTATACAAAAGTTAGGATAGTCATAAAAAGGGGAACTTATGCATAAAGCTCACACCTTTATGCATAAAGTTCGGAACTTTGATGTTCCGGTGTGTCGATAAAACCCTAAGGAACCTAGAACTAGCTCTCTAAAGTCTTAGACGAATTTCTGAGATGTTTAAATGATGAAATGATGAGTACACGAAATCATGAGTATAGGGTACTCGAAATTATACATGTTAATTCGAGTACATGGGAAAATTCGAGTACAATGGGAAAATCGGGTACATGACTACTTCGAGTACAGGGACCATTTCGTGTACAAGGAGTAGTTCGAATACACTGAATGATTTCGAGTACTAAGTTATTTCGTGAACCAGGGAATTTCGTGTACATGAGAACTTAACGAATTTCAAGGGTTTCGAACACTTAGCTAAGTTTCGAGAACTTGGATTCAGAAAGGGGGGACTAGTAGGCTATGAGGACTTAGAATAATTTCTAAGTCTAAGTATGTGATGTGATGGTATGTGATGATATGATGTAACTGATATAGGTCCTTAAAGCCCTAGCTAAGGAGTTCGGCTAAGGTTAACAGGAGTCTACTATCAGGTGAGTTCTAGACGCCCTATTTTATGCTTAATGTTTTGGGCTGACATACATGCTTATTGTTATGTTTATGATGATATGTGCCTATGATGATGATGAATGAATGATGATATGCCCTGACCATGTATGCTTGTTAAGGTGATAGTATGATTATTGCATGAATGTATGCTAAGAATGATGAATGCATGTTAGTAAGTTATGATGATAAGCTGAATGATAACATGCTATGATGATAAATAGGGATGTATGTTATGATGAAATCCTAGGTACGCTATGATGAAAGTATGATGTTATAATGATTACATGCTAGCAAAATGTGTATGTTGCCATGATGAATGATATGATGACGTGCGGCTAGCATGACATGTGCATGGTACTAGGATGTTATGATGACATGATACTAGCATACCCTGTATGAGAAATCCTATGTTATTAGGATAATGGTACGATGTTATGATGAATGATGATATGATGCTAGTGTGCCATGTCATGATGAATGATGGTTGCTCCAGTATTTGTACTGGGTAAGTATGGTTGCTCCAGTATTTGTACTGGGTAAGTATGGTTGCTCCCGTACTCGTTACGGGTAAGTATGAGGTTGCTCCCGTACTCGTTACGGGGTAAGTATGAGGTTGCTCCCGTACTCGTTACGGGGTAAGTATGAGGTTGCTCCGTACTCGTTACGGGGTAAGTATGACGTTGCTCCCATATTCATATGGGGTAAGTATGGTTGCTCCAGTACTTGCTACTGGGTAAGTATGGATCTGTAGAACGCTTCGGCGGGACAGATCAACGGTTATGGAGCCTTGTGCCGGCATAAGCCCACTGTTCGTATGGTAACAGTGGAACGTATGATGATGATGATGTAAGGATGTTATGTGCTAAGGTTATGGACTATGTGTATGAAATGATGTGTATGTTAAGTATGTCCAATGTTGTTTTATGAAAACTAGAACTCACCAGCGTAAGCTGACTTGATTTAGCATGTATGTCAGGTTGAAGGTATGATATGAGAAGGCATGGAGCTCGGGCATAGAGTCATACGATCCGGTGGTTTTTGGCAATCCGATATGTTTTTGATACAGACACTTTATTGATTTATGTCTATCAACTATGTTTACAATTCCGCTGCATGATTATGAAAGCTTTTAGTTTAAGAGCTATGTGTTATGATGAAAACCAACCTCTGTGAGGTGCCCGTTCCGGGGCCTCACAAGTTGGTATCAGAGCCATATTTGAGAGATCTTGGCATCCCAAATGCCAAGACTTAAACTGAGAATGGGATTAATGGATGCGGATTGCCAACCACGGATGACGGATGCCACGAGTTGAATGTTTATGTATGAGTTAAGGGTTAGATGTAATGTTATGAAAGTAGTTAGTGACATGCACATTGAAGAGATGGGATGGGAAACGTTTAGAGCCTATGAGTTGGGTAAATGGTTAATAACACTTGATCAACGTCGTTAACGATTTACAAAACTTATTCCGTGCTAAACTGATTCCTATGCTGACTCATCAATTGTTGCATTATGTAGAAGGTTAAGATGGCCGGACAAAAGGGTAGACCGCGAAAGAAACCACAGGTAGCTGAAGAACCACATGTTGAGGCTGAAGAACCCGTCAACGAAGACGACCACGAGCACAACGAGCAACCCTGAGAATGAAGACGAGTTCACTCTAGAGCCTATCGTGGTGAAGGCTATTTCTGATGAGGTCTGCAAGATCATGGATGAAAAGATGCCAGCAATGATTGCTAAGGCACTGAAGGATGTTCTAAAAGACAAGTCTGAAGGAACTAAAGAAAGCACCAAAGAAGATGAGGTGGTGATCATCGAGACGAAGAGCGGCGACTCTATGACAGGGAAACTGAAGGGCTGTGACTACAAGTCCTTCAAGGATGTAACCCACCGACCTTTGATGGGAAGAAGGACGCAGTGGCCACCTGCCACTGGATTTCTGCGATGGAGGCTGTTATCTCCATCAGTGAGTGCCGAGTTGACCAAGCTGTCAAGTTTGCAGCTCACTCTTTCGTTGAGGAGGCACTTCACTGGTGGAACACCGTCAAGCAATCCAAGGCTACTGAGGATATGGAAAAGATGACTTGGGAGGATCTCAAGGAACTGGTCACTAAGCAGTTCTGTCCCAGAATGAGTTGGATAAGGTTGAAAGGGAGTTTCTGGTGCTGAAGGCGGGAAGTCTGAACCACAGGCAGTACACCTCACGATTCAATGAGATGGCAAGACTTGTTCCTCACTTGGTTTCTACCAGGAACGTAGGTGAAGTTGTACATGGAGGGTTTGCCTCCGAAGGTTTCGGATACAGTGAAGGCGAATGCTCCCAAGACTTATGACTCCACTGTGGACTCAGTGGCATAGTTTGGGATGATGTTTATTTCAGCCGAGCCAGTCAAAGAAGAGGCAAAGGTGAAAGAGTCCTCTGGGACTAAGAGGGGTCGAACAGACCAACGAAAGTTCTCAACACAAGGCCAAGCGAGAGGAGATGGCCGATGCAACAAGTGTGGGAAAAGCCACACGGACAGTGCCTGGTGGGCACTAATTTATGTTTCAGGTTGGAAAGACGGGGCACTTTCTAGCAGTTGCCCGAATGCTACTCGATGCTTCAACTGCAATGGATAGGACATATGTCCAAGGATTGCAAGCTACCACGGGCCGATGCTTCGGGCTCGGTAAGAAAGAGGAGAGGAAGGAGAGCAGGCTAAAGCACGAGCCTTTACGATGACGAAGGATGATGCGATTGTGGACCCGGACGTGGTCACAGGTACCTTTTCTATCAACAATATTCCTGCTTCTGTATTGTTGTGATTCGGGTGCCAGTATGAGTTTTGTGTCTTCTACTTTTCTGCGATGGGTTTATCTGGGAGGTTAAGAGATAGATCGGGTATTTGATG
>SZYD01000641.1:0-43229 GCA_009363875.1 Mikania micrantha
TGGATGTTTCATCCTTGACATAAGAAATGTAATTATCCGCATCCCTATATGGTCCCTTCCTATACCATCTGCCAAATCATCCTTACAATTAAAAGTCATGCATAGCCCTATTCTGTCATTATTTCTTACTATTTGTCCAACAAATATATTACTCCCTCAATCCTAAATAAGCATCCAATAGACAAAAGAGAGGTTTTAAAAAATTAAAAATCAATTTTACCCTTATGTGGTGCACATTATTTTAGAAATGTGCAAGTAATAAAGTGATAGAATACAATTAAATGGAGGAGAGATAGAAATTTATAAACCATTTTGGAAGTGAATATTTCCTTTTTTAAGTAAACTAAAATAGAAGGTAGACATTGATTTTAGGATAGATGAAGTGACAACAATATACAGAAAATATCAATTATATATACTTTAGGCGTGTTGATCACCTCTTCGTTTGTAATTTGTGAAACAAATACTGCTACAGCTTTAACAGCAAACTCTTCAGCTTTTCTATGAGTCATTCCAGCTAATTGAAGCTTCTTCTTTGAAATTTGGAATGAATGATCCCCATGTTCAATGACATGCAAAGCATTTACAACTTTTAATTTAATCCTAATCGCTTCTAAGGATTTCAGAGGACAGAAACGATCATTACCACCCTACATCAGACAAAAAAGTGAAAAAAAAGGGGAAGGCATGTAAAACTATGGTAAGCTACCAATAGAAACAACCATTAACACCCCACATCAGACAAAAAGTGCTAAAAAAGATGGGGTAGCTAAAACTATGGTAATATACCAATGACTTTTAATTACAAAAACCTAAGTTGGGGGGAAGATAAAACTGAGCAAGATTAGCAAATGAAAAGCTGTTTTGCTTGTGTAAGGATATAGTTAAAGGTTCGTGGTTTTACCTGTACAAACATTATGGGAACTGTAAGTTGCAAGAGAGGTCCATCTAGAATGACTCCATTTGTGGCCTGCAACATCATCTATTGTGTCAATGTCAACTGCCATTTTACATAAGCAATCTAGCAGTTTTCACACTTTCTATCTTCTTTTTTGGGTATTCTTCCTTTTTACTGCCCACATAAATCATGTACCTAAGCAATCACAACATTACAATTGACATTGGTGTACCCCACAATAACAGCATTTGGTTCATTTCCATTTTACACGTTCTATCATATATCTACATTGTCTTAGAATGAAATACAACAATTAGGCATGCTTTCTACTCAAAGAATTTTATAGGTTAAGAAAGTAAACCATGAATTCAAACTAACAAAAACCCAACATTGAAGAACAAAATCCAAACGAAATAACAAGGATTAGTTTAGTAGCAAACCCTTAATGAGTATCCCAAGCAGACTACAGCTGAAGCCTCAATATCGTTCTCTGCAGCTACCAAACAACTGATTCTGAAAGGAATCAAAGAACATCTTTTTCGTGACAGTTTCAAAGCAACCTATGATTAATGACACTTTTACATAAGATAAGTTGCACGACACAATTACATTTACCATTACCTTGAACCCATGGATTTTCCAGCCAAAATCAAAGGATGTTCTGGATACTTGGCAGCAACCTTTCTTACAACATCTGAATGAAACCCAACCAGTTCTTTTGCTTTTGGTGCAGCCTTTCTTCCACCATTGATGTCTGCCAGAATTTAAAATCAGATACCCTAACATGGTGCATGAATTTTATAACATGCAATTACAAAAAGTCAAAAACTCACACGGGTAGTCAAAAGTTACAACTTCAACAGCATTTAAAGCATTCGCCAACAAATTCCTCCATCTGCATAAAACTCAAGCCTGGTAAAGTGGCATTCAATAAAAGTCTTATGGTAAGAAAAAACAAAGATAATCTATACACGTGTCTTAGACCATTTGGTTTTTATCATTATCATTTCAGATTCTGAAATTAAACCAAGTTGTACCTAACATTCTTAGATATCATGTGAAGAATAAAACGCAAGTTCTGCTAGAAATATGGAGTTTAATACTCTAATCATATAGAATGAACATTTAATCTGATCACAGCAAAAACAATATTTCGTAAAACAAAAAAGAAAATGAAAATGAACATGAACATGTTGAATTCTAGTGAACTAACGCTACTATGTAATTTTGACTACAAAACTCAAACTATTCAGTGTTAACATATTCTCGGGCTTTCTAAAACCAAGCCTGTGGACTTGCTTATACAGTAATACCAACCTAAAGGAATAAGGATCCTATATTTAACCAAGTTTATGAAGAACAATGTGAGCGAAAATCGTATAATTAGCACAATGTACAAAATCAATTTAATTTTGCAGAAGATAAACGCACAAATTGCGGAATCAAAAATCTAAATAAACCTAATCATCCACTCGGAAGTTGAAGAAGCACCACTTCCATGAGCAAAGACGACCACCGGCGAATTACTATTGCTACACTTCACCGACGAGGTTTCAGCACTTTCTAGAATCGGATCATACTGCTGTACTACTACTTGTTCACGATCGCTTTCTGCCATTCTCGAGCAGTTTGAAGTCATTTCCTAGATCATATATGAAACCCTAACTTCTGGTCCCCTGGAAGCCTGTTTTTCTCGAGCCAAATGAGCATGTGACAAAATACGCTGAGTTAACGTGAGAATGGAGCGTATAAGACCAACCGAAGCCGGCTTTTAACATGAATCAACAGCTTGTGTTACTTTTGTTGGCTAAAAATTGGTTTCAAATCAAAAATCTTATTATTGTAGATAGTTATTTACGTGTAAAGTATATACAAGTGGCAAAACTTGAAAAATATGTCTGAGAGACCGAAAGTCATGGGGCAAAAAAATCTTTATGAGAGGGCTTCTTACCTAGTGGTAACCCATGAACTTCTTATTAGAGGTCTTGGTTGGAGTCTCACCTAGAGCAAATATTGCTCTGGGTTGAGCCATGGAGTCGTCCTAGTTGTAGGTTTCCTTCTAGACGGGTGAGTTAGATCACCACACTCTGTTATTCGGGCGAAATGGTGATCTGTTTGTCAGGGTGGTCCCTGGTGACCGGGCGCATTTGCTGTTAAAAAAAAAAAATTCCTTATCGCTATGTTTCGGGCTAAAATTTGGGTCGGCACATAATAATTCGAGGCGGGTCAAACAATTTACAGTTTCAAATATCAAATATTTGTTCCACTTAAATAGTTAAGGCCTATTTTCATTTTTAAGGCTCACAACAAGATTTAAACTAAAGATCGGCTAATGAATAAGATAATAACTGACAATGTAGGCCCTTAAAGGTAATGTTAAAACTTACAATATTTGTTCAACTTTATTATTTTTTTTTAAATCTAAGAGGCTCAAGGAATTTTATGAAAAAAAACCAAAGAGGTCAGACTCAATACTATAAATTTTTCGATCCAAACCTATTGAATCAAAACTTCTAACCAGAAAAACGGCAGGGACCGGGGCACCCCCGGGCCCCCCTTAAAACCTCCGCCACTGATATGATTATTGCATTGAATTATCACGTAAGAAGGTTTTAATATTTGCGTCATAATAATCACCCGACACATTATCAATTTGTGTGAATTTCATCTCTAAGTGGTAATGTTATATGTTTGTGAATTTTTTACGCCTATGTAAATCTTTCTTTCATAGTTTCATGATAATTCAAAACATACTTTATTCCTACACCGAAAAATGACTTTGTATGTTAAATTTTACCTCAAATCAAGCTGTTTTGAGTGGGGATATGCGCACTTCTGTTAAGTTGATCGTTAAAAGGAAATCTAGAGGGTTTTAATCGGGCTTTCGCAGGCCCATCAGCAAGGCCCGATCATGTTTGATGTAAAAGGTTCTAGAAAATTAAGTTATAGAGTTTACTAGTTTAGGTGTCTAGAGTACTAAGTGAGAAAAAACCCGGTCCGGAACCAAACCAAACCTGACTATTCTATCTAGAACCAGAACCGGATTCAGAACCAATATGTATAGATGGTTTCAATTTCTCAACAAATCATAACTAGAATTAGTGACATATCCATGATTTTTACTCAATGGGGTCAAAAATGGGTCTTTAATTTGGTAAGGGGCTTAGTTTATTTTTCATATATTTTTTATAGGATTTTACACAGATGTACTAGACTGGCTTTGAGTGGGGTCTTTCTCCCAACGCTCAAAACCTACATCTGCCCTTGAATAGAATCAGAACCAGTTTTACATTTACTTGATCAAAAACTGGAACCAAATTGACCCAAAGCCAATAAAATTGGGTAAAAACCAGTCAAAACACAAAACAAAAAACAAAAAAACAAACCATGCTTGTAGGCTTGTAAATGAACCGAATGTTAAGTGAACCGTTTATTGATCGTTCAATAAAAGTTCATTCATGTTCGTTTATTTAATAAAGAGTAAATTACGGTTTTGGCCCCTGTGGTTTATGTGTTTTAACTATTTTGGCCCAAAATAGAATCTTTTATCAATTCAGCCCCTGTGGTTTAGATAACTATCGGTTTTGGCCCCTTAAACTTAATTATTATAACGGTTTTGGCCCAAAATCTAACTATGGTTAGGGGCCAAAAACGTTAGTTTTTCTAAACCACAGGGGCTGAATTGATAGAAGATTTTATTTTGTGCCAAAATAGTTAAAACACTCAAACCACAGGGGCCAAAACCGTAATTTACTCTTTAATAAATAAACAAACATGAACAAATTTTTTTGTTCATTTACGTTTGTGAACGTTTATTTATATTCGTTCATTTATGTTGGTTTATATTTGTTCATTTAGGTTCGTTTATTTTTATTAATTAATCAGTTCATTTATTTTAATAAATCAACGATATATTCATCTTCTTTATAAATTAACATGCCTGTGACATTTATATTTTACCCAAATTTTAATTAATTTATTAATTGAAATAGGCTAACATCAATGCAAGCTTAGAATCACGTGTTCAGGTTTGTGTGACACCCCGTAATTTCCAGGTCAGACTCTTATTTATTTAAATGTTTATTTAAATGATTTTGTACACGTGGCACTAGAATTAGTTTAATTTAGTGTGACACATGGCACGACAGTACGAACATTGGCACACGATTAGATAATTCAAGGAATTATCGAGAAACAGCACACATGTGTCAAAACACACGAACGTTGGTGAACGTTTAGCACATCGTGTAACACAACACTCAAAACCTCATGAAACACTCACATATTGAACTTGGAAGTTCAAACGAGGCCAAACGATAATTCGTAAACGTGAAAACGGTGACGAACGAACCAAACCCATTAAATTAGGCTTATTGGGCTCTTCAGGGGCCCATCGCGGTACGCGATGGCCCATAAAAGGACCTATCGCGGTACGCGACGAGATTCGGGAGAATTTGAATCTCGAAATCCATCGCGGTACGCGAAGCATCTTTTTGCCTTTCTCCGCGGTACGCTACGACATCCAGACGCCAAATCTTTATAAAACCAAGACCATTATGCCTAATCTACCTATCTTAATCATTTCAAACCCTCTTGCACGCCAAACCTCGACTATCTTCGTCTTCTTCTCTGCAAAACCCACTGAATCCACCATTAGAGACCATTTTTGAAGCTTGAACTTGGAGGTTGAAGCTTGGAGTCCACATAGAAGCTCACACACCATCGTTTTCATCTTGTACTTGTCGAAACCCACGAACCAGGAGGTCAAGGAAGCTGTTATTCATCATTTCAGTGCTCATTGAAGCTTTGAAAGGTAGTATGTCATCCCTTGTAGCCTAAAAACACTCACAAGCACACATGCATGCTCATTAGCACACATGCAAGCACCTTTGATGAACATGCACGAGATTTACTTCTGGGTTTGTTAATTTTAACATGTTCCATGATGATCTAAAGTGATTTTGTGGCATATTTTGATGATCCATGATGGTGGGTATTGATAAAACTCGTGATTTGTATACAAAATGTTGAAAGATTGCCATGCATGTATGATCCATGATTGTTGGGATGATATTGGTTATTTAGATGTGTTCATAGATGATATTGGGAGCATATTACATGATTAGATTGGCTAAAATGGTTAAAAACATGGTTTTTGACAAACTTTCCATTAATAGTAACTTTTTATTTGCATATGGATGATATGATGAAGATGCATGTATGTAGACATGTTATTTGATGAATAATATGATGATATTAATGTTTAGGATGTGATTTGGATATTGAAATGGTCATTTCTAGCAAAGTTACTAAATATAGTAGCTTTTATGGACCAAAGATTGTTAAATGGTAAATTTGGCTATTTGTACATGATCAAAGGATGTTAAATGGTTTATTATGATGATTTGTGATATAGAAATGGATTATAAATGTTTAGAGTAGTCATCTTTAAGCAACAACTACAAAGTTACTATTTATAGTAACTTTATTTTTACAAAAACCTACCTATGAACATTTTGTATGATTTGAGCATGCTAAATGGTTTAATATGATGTAACATGATGATTTATATGCTAAGTTAGATGGTTTCCGATATCATATATGCTATAAATGGAAACTTTCCATTTTAGGAAACTTTTATGCGCAAACATGATATAAATGACTTATATGATTCCGTATGATGATGTGCTATGTGTTAACATGATCACGTAGGATTAATGAGCATGCTAGAACTCTAAAATCAATATGTTTTGTGAAACTTTCCATGAATGGAAACTTACTATAAATAGTAAGTTGTCCATAGACGCGACTTGGGCGTTCTGCACACGACAAGCACTTACACGATTGCTACACGATTCACAACCGACACATGGTTCACCAACGGGTCGTTGACTTGACACGGTTAACTTTGGTCAAACACGGTCAAACACGGTCAATGGGACCAACACGAGCAAACACGGTCATTGTGGACCGACACGGACAAACATGAACAACCGAGGGTTGTTGGGCATAAACACGAGCACTAACACGAACACTAGCACGGTCACTTACACAAACTCACGAACGGTGTACGATATAGGTTGCTGGTGACCGACGCGCAGATTACACGGGAGCTTACGCTTACGATATTTTACTTGATCACTAAGGTGAGTTTGCGGCCCCTCTTTACTCTTTTCAAACGTTTTAAATAGGGGGAATACTAGTTGCATCGAGTCAAACATTTATACTATGACAAACATTTTTGTGTATGCTGGTTTATTAGACAAACATTAAGTGTTGAACTCGTAACAAGCCCTCACAAAGTCTTACCGTTAATGTACGAACAACGTGGTAGATTTGAATGGATCCGTTTGGGTGTGACTAACCCCACGGGGCACAATATTGACTGAGTGTCATAACCCGTGAAATTCTGACATAACTTACTGTGTGCACGAGACACAATGGAGGCAAGGACAAACAAGTCTAGTTCGGTAGTGACGCACTGACAATTGGAGCCTAAGGCTCGGTACTAACATATGATAAACATCATGACACATGTTTTCTTACTATTATGTATATATCAAAACCTGTGAACTTACCAACCATTGTGTTGACACTTTTTAAACTTGTATTCTCAGGTAACTAGCATGACAAGCACATGGAACAGAAATGCACATAGGGGATATGAGCATAGGATTCCGCATGCATTTGATTTCCTGTCTTTTGAATACAATTTAACTTTTATTTTGTTTGAAACAATGTTGTATTAAACTTATTGTTCTTCCGCTGCATGATGTCACATTATTATTTCTGCTGCAATATGATTTATTTTCCGCTGCAAACTATTTTACTAAGTGTATGTCAAATATTGTATTTTGAAAACGCATATAGAGTTGTTCTATACGACCTTGAGCTGTGATTCTGGACACGTCACACCCACGTGAACTGACACCACGAGCGAGAATTTGGGGGTGTGACAATTTGTTTAACTATATGTGTTTAACTATGTATGTATTTGTTTTTTTAGTTATGTTTGTTTATGTTTGCTTAGTTATGTTCATCCATGTTTGTTTTATTATGTTCATCTATGTTCGTGAATTGTTAATTTATATACTATTAACGAACGAATATGAACAAACACGAACACACTAACTTTCTTAACGAACGAACTCGAACAAGAAACACCCATTCATTTAAATGTTTGTGTTCGATCGATTGTTTGGTTAAAAATAAACAAACGAACACGAACATGCCATGTTCGTGTTCGTTCGGTTTATAGGCATACTTGCTGGAACCAGTTTTATCTTTACCTGGTTCAAAACTTAATTGACTAAAAACCAACACCGATAGGGATGCTCAAAAAAATTGAAACCCAAATCGTGTTTGAAAGCTGGATAAACCAATCTGAATTTTTATTATGGTTATTTAGATGGATTCGGGTTGGATATCCATCTTTCATTCGGATCAGATATCCAAAATCTTTTTATTCGGATTAAGTATATGAATTGAACCTGAATAAATCGAATAATACCTATATATTCCAGTTATTCGGGTGTAAAAATAAAGTTATTTCATTCGGATGTATTCAGATCAGATATACATATTTCGTATTCGGTTCGGGTCGGGATTCGATTATGGTAAAAAAAAAATTCAAATGTGAATAACTCGAATAAACTATCCATTGCAATGAACACCCATAGAGATGCCGTCTAAAAAAACTTGTTGGAGCTTTAGTTTAGGAACATAGACGAATTTTGTTATTTTTTTGTTTATAAACTATTTAAACTTTTTAATAATTTAAAACATCACTAAACTTTTGTGGTTTCCCTTCAAATTTGCTATATACCAAAAACTTGTGGCACAACGGTATTCAATTATCTACATAATGGTTTCCCTTTCATATCTTCTACCATTGCGTCTCGTGTTTGACATTAATCTGGTATTATAAGTAAATTACATTTTTGTTTTAAAAATTTCAAATATGCTATATTATATTTGTATTAGATGCATATATTGTTTATACGCAAATGACGCGTCCCATAATTTTAATAGTGTTACCTTTATCTTTATCTTTTTTTGTTGACCCGGCCATTGCATAGCTTACAGTAGTTTATAGCTTCTTTACAAAGTATATTTTATGCCTAAAATAAATAAAAATGGAGTTTTTATTTAATTTTTTGTTTAAAGAAACCAAGGGCTGATGGGGGATCACACCAAAAAAGTCGTATCACTTTTTTTTTTTCTGAAAAGCAAAAGGTTGTGTACATTATTTCCCCTATTTGGACCCTTAAGTAACACAATTATCAGAAAAATATATAATCATAAAGGAGTTCTTGAAAGAAAGAATAGAACAATTTCAATATATATATGGGATGGTTCCATTGTTAACCCTTCCTTATAGCGTTAACCGCTTAACCCTGACGTTTTTTGCCCGTATCTTTGTTTTTTTTCATGGTTTTTATTATACATAAATAGAGAGGGTTTCTTTTTTATGTTTTTGCTAATTCATCACAGATAGGGATTGTAAGTAAGTGTAAGTAACTTACACTTACTATAACTTCTAAACGGTGATAAATTAGCAAAAACAAAAAAAAAAGAAACCCCCTATTTATGTATAATAAAAAGCATGAAAAAAAACAAAGATTCGGACAAAAAACGCTAGGGTTAAGCGGTTAACGCTATAAGGAAGAGTTAACATTTGATCCTTCCCATATATATATTGTATCATGTGAAAATTAGCTTAATTTTAAAGAGATAATCCTTAAACATTACATGAAACATCTATTTGAAATTTTGAAAATAAATATGTGATTCATAATATTAAATCATATTAAAATTTGTTTTTCTTTATTTAGAATTATTTACATATATCATTATAATGAAAACCTTTATTACATATTTTTCCAACCCTTAAAATTAATTACATAAAGAGGGAAATATGTAATGTAATTTACTTTTTACTTGAGTTTATATATAATAAATGATATTTAGAAGGAGATATATGTAAATGCACCTTTATTTAAAACTTAATTTGTTAATCCATTTTAATATGAATCATATATTTATTTTCAGAATTTCAAATTGATGATCCAAATATAGTTTAAAAGATAGTCTATCTAATATTGAGTTTACACACACACATAATAACTCACTTTCAAAATATTAACCTAAATAACTTTGCTAAATTTAAGCTAAATCTTGAAAAAAAATTTAATATCATTGTAGCACATATAAAACACTTTATTCTTTTATTAGTTTGCGAAAATTCATAACATCATTGTAAGTTTTTGGTATAAAACAATTCTAGTGTTGTAAGTTAAAACCTTACAACGATGTTACGTTTTAAACGTTAATTAATTTTCGCGAACTCATAAAAAAAGAATGTGTTGTAATGATATAAAAAATAATCCTAGATTTAACTTCATTTTGACAAAATTATTTGAGTTAATGCTTTAATAGTGCGTTATTATATGAACATTATCCTAAATATACTGGAGAAATATCAAATAAGAAAGAGTTTTTGCCTAAAAAAGTAAGAACTAGTAGAAGTTTAACATGTGACATGATAATTCAGATATAACATCTTATTTTTTGTAATATATTTTTAGTTTTCTATAATATATTCTTTTTTGGTACTGGATTTGTGTTTTTTGTACTGTATTTTTGTTTTTTACTACATTTTTATTTTTTTTGTACTGGGTTTTTATTTTTTTTGTGCTGAAAATTTTTGTTCTATATTTTTGGTTTTTTTGTAGTGGATTTTGTTTTTTTTTTTGTGCTAGATTTTGTTTTTTGTGCTGTATTTTGTTTTTCGTACTGCATTTTTGTTTTTATATTTTTAGCATGACACATGTTAAACTTGTATTGGTTCTCACTCTTTTTAGGCAAAAATTTCTTCTTAGTAGATCCAACCCCTACATACATACATACATATATCATCATTTGAATCAGATATCCAAATCCAAAAGAAAAGAAAATGATTCATATTCTTGATAATGAACAATGTAAAGTCAAAAAGTCTTGAATACAGTTGATGTAAAAATAAATGAACCGTTATTCACAAATCTTTGGAGATAGAGATACGGGTTACGATTTGAACACGAGTCCAGTAAACGGATCCTATGATCGATACATCTTTCTTCAAGCACTGAAAGGAATCATCATACAGTAATAACATCTCATGCTATATACAATATAAATGTAGCATATATATACATAGATACACATACATTAATACATGCTACAAACAATTCTCAAGGTAGAAGTAGATCATATATTTCAAGCAAGTTCTTGGTTCTTCTCCACCACCCTCACCTCTTTTGCAGATCTAAGCATATTGGCCTGAAACACCACCAAATCAATAACCAATCTAGAGAGAGAAAGTCAGAGAGAAAGAGGGTGAGGGTTTGACCTGAGCATCAGTGATTTGAACAGCAAAAGCATCAACAATGAACAAAGATAAGGTCTTGTTGTAGGATCCAGGTTCAAGTTTCTTGGCCAACAAGTCATTATGCTTCTTGGTCAAGTACATTTCAACCTCTCTTGCTCCTCTCTTGCTTCTGAAAAACACAAACATAGTTGGTTAACATCGATCATTTTATGATGGTGATGGTGATGGTGATGATGGTGGTGGTGAAATTACAAAACTGACCTATCAGATTGAAGACGCTCATATTCAGGATCATAGTTCATGAACACAAAATGCAGATGCTTTTGTCTGTCATCCATGGCAGCTTTGAGTGAGTGATCGATAAGATCCATGGCTGTACATATTGCCCTTTTATAGTACACTACGTACCAAATCACTTTGACTCTGTCAAATATATCTGGACCGGTCTAAATTTTCTTATTATAATTATCCGAGTAAATTACCGAGATGCTTCATGTGGTTTACTGGTATTTCACTTTTAATTCTTATGTTTTATAAATTATCCATATGGTCCCAACTTTTAATTTTTGTAACACATGTTGTCCTAATGTGTAGGTAATCTAATCAATTATGTAAGGGTAATTTGTTAACTTAAGGAATATATGTGATAAAAATGTCCAAACTTTGAAACTATATGTGTAATTAATGAAACTTAGATAACAAAAGTGAAATAGCAGTAAATCACAAGTAGCATATCAGTAATTTACTCTAATTATCATGTGTGTATGTGTCATGCATGTATAAATTAGTAAAAATTACCCAAGTGATCGGCTATTTTGATTTTTATACAACATTTTGATGTAATTTTATAATTTTCACTCAATTCGAGGGTCTCATGGTTGCATTAATTTGTAAGCAAATTGGATCTTTCAAATGGTAATAAACTGTGCAACCGGCTTGCAACCGAATTTTAATAATTAAAATTTGAAAATTTCAGTTGCAAATAAGTTTTTTTTGAACGGCAATTTGGATCACTGACGGGTCATAGACCCACCCGATCATATCCACACCCAATAGGAGGAAACCCATCATAGGTGAGAGAAAACCCCCTAGCCTAGCATGAAACCCCTGTTTTGTTCATGCCAGGACTTGAACCCGTGACCTCCCCAATATTGAAGCCACAGGGTACCTCCTCTCAACCACTTGAGCTGAGGATCATTGGTTTCAGTTGCAAATAAGTAGCAAATGCCTTGTATTCTAATAGAGACATTATATATATAGTAAAATTAATTAGCACATTCTAGATTTCATCAGCTAGTGTGGCAATGATTTGGCACCGCTATGTATGCCATCTAAATTATAAGTAGCACGTAATGGAGGTTGGTCGAGTATAGTGAATTTGTAAGTTTGTGCATAAAGCACAGATGGCCAGAAAAACCGGTTAACCGAACCGGTACCGGTTCGTAACCGGTTATTCGTATCGGTTATAAGTTTTTGAAAAAACCGGCGGTTTAGGACCGGTTTTAGGTTTCAATGGACCAAACTGGTTAACCGGTCCATCTTACTAAAAAATCGGTTATTTTGCAGTTAACCGGTTTCTGTTATTAAATCGGTTTCAGTTTTAAATTAACGTTGAAAAAGCGGTTATTAACCGAACCGGTTATTAGACTTTGACCGGTTAATTGGTTCGGTTATTCCAAAACCGGTTTTCGACTGGTTAACCGGTTTCTAGCATAAAGTGTTACACGTAAGCAATCATATAGGCAGTATTTGTTTTCACGCTCACACTTGCCACTTGCTAGTTACTAGCCATTTGTAATGGTTAAATGCAATGTTTTTAGAACCGGACCCGACGTTGAACCGGTCTCCTTACTGGTCAGATGTCAGACCTGTTAAACCGGATTTAAGAATAAAATAAAAAAAAAATCAAAAAAATAAAAAAATTTTAAAAATCCGGTTCAACCACCGGTCCGATCACCGGTTTTCCGGTCCGACCGGCGGTTCACTGCCGGGCCTCCCGGTTTTCATCAAAACAGTTCTAGATGCTGAACCGGACCGTTTACACTAGCGAATCCCGGTCCGACAGGCCGATCCGGTCTGGGTTTAAAAACATTGGTTAAATGTGCAAGGGTCAGTGAATTTTTCTTAGTTTCTAATATATTTCTATTAATTATTCGTAAACAATAACCTTGATTTTTATACAATAACTTCTCATTCGTAATGTATCCAAAGTAGGCTATTTAAAAAACTCGTAGCTCGGAGTAGTTTGGAAAATCCCGGCTCGAATAAAGCTCGTTTATAACTGAGACAAACCAATCCAGTTTTGTACAACATTCTAATACACCAAAATTTAAACTAGAGGATCAATTTTAATAATAATTATAACTTTGAATATGAATATGGTTTACATGTATGGTGGTTAGGTGTCTTTGAATATGAATATGGTTTACATGTATGGTGGTTAGGTGGTGTATAACGTGTTCAATTAATTTTTTTTTATGAAATTTATGTTGTTCTTTTTAATTTTTGCTGCTCTTTTTTGGATGTTTTGTTCTTTCATATTTTCATATATGCGCATTAAATTTCTTTTATAAAATCGATTCAAAGTTTATAATTTATTACAAGCCAAGTTCGAGCAAAAAATTCAGGCTCAGTTTACAATTTGAGCTGAGACCTAGTTAGCCTTGTTCAGCTCGGTTCGTGAACAAACCTAATCTAAACATTGTGTTAAAATTATATATATGAGACAAAAAATAATAAAAAAACCAACACGTGTTAAAATTTTAGGAACTAAAGCCCTAAAAAGATCAAAGTTGATTGGCTTTTGTAGATGTTAACCCAAAAATTTTTGTTAGATGCACATGATATGATTAATTGTAGCTAATTCACTCGGTTAAATTAAGGACGACGACGAAACCATTTTAATTTACATAATCAAATGGGACTCGGTCAACGTCAGTAACTTAGTTACAAAGTTGACCTTTAATTTAATTTAATTAATTTAAGTATAATAAAATTACAAGTAAAAACTGTTTTCCTTAAATCATGCATGGAAGCTTCTCTAATATAATTATGTATTGACGAGCAAACGTCTGTTCATCCGTTATCTTTGTAGCAAATAGATCACCGGCCTTTTCGCTCGAAAAACAGAGCACGGTGTTTTAACTCATTTAACCCAAAAGGAAACCCATAAACAAAAAAAACTCTCTGACTCAATCTCAAGTAATATTTGATTGCAACTTCAACCCAATACCGCTTATGAAAAAGGTAAAGACCATCGTTTGACTAAGGCCATTTAATTTGGCCCATTTATATAGATCATATTGGTCACCGCACGTACACACGCTCGCTATTGGTTTAATAAGTAAGAAGTCAATAGATTCCCTTAAATTCAAAGCTAGGAATTTATTGCCTGTGTTTTTTAAATAACAAAGTTATAATATAGATAAAATATTGTTTTATAAGTCAAAGTGTATTTAGTCTCATCAAACGACGATTAATGTAATCAGTGGCGTACCCACTTGAGGCTGTGGGGGCCGGCCGCCCATATTGAAAATTTTTGTAGTAATATATATATTTTAAAATCCAGATCGTCCCAGTAAAATTTTGCAATCGCCCCTATTAAACTTTTGATTTCTAAGTATTATTTAATAAAAGTAAGTTGAAAAATGTCCAACTAATAATTTAAACCCAATGTAAAATCAAGTTTAGTATTATTCCCTGAATTTGGATACAGTTAGGAACCAAACTAAAAACCGAATTCAGAATTCTGTTCATTTTTTTCGGTTACGAATACGGTTCATTTTCTGTATTAACAATTTTCAATTTTCTTTAACACCCTAGTTTAATATTCGAATTCACTATGATGCCTTTTTTTCGACTCGTACGTCCTGGGCACCCTCAATTTTCAAGGCCGCCCCTAGCTAGCCCATTATAAAAAATTATACTATTAATTTAAATAGCATATTAACATCATACTTAAAGTTAGATTTGCGTAATCAAATTGCTTATGAGTTACTTAGGAACGTCTCCTTATATGTTGTTTTGAATATATAAAAAATAAAATCACGTAGTCAACAACTTTAAATGTATTGTATTTTCATTATGTCATTATATATAAAATTTAGTTGCCGTTCAAAAAAAAATATAAAATTTAGTTTGATTGTCTTTTTTTTTTAACATGACCCGACCCGATACGATCCGCCCCAACCCAACTTGAACACCAATGAACCTACAAAAATTTCCGTCCCCATGAAAAAAATTTATGGGTCCGCCACTGGATGTAAAGAGTTGTTATATATATAAAAGCTTAAAATGTACATGATATTTTATTTGAAATATTAAAAATAAATATGTGATACATATTAAACACATTAAAAATGAATTATCTATTAAAACCTTATTTTTTTATACAATTTTAATATGAATCACATATTTATTTTTAATATTTCAAATGAATGGCTCATCCTCTCTACTATCCACTAACAAAAGGAAACAGATAATTTGCGGCTGCAATAAACTAGGTCGATGACCTTTAAGTAAAATCTTCTAAAGTGAAAATTAAACTTAAAACATTTAGGTTGCCTATCTTTCATTTTAACTACTATATTATTTTTCTGAAGGTTTCAATTTTAGCATATTTAAATTAATTAATTTATTATATTATAGGTTTGATGCTGGAAAAAAACAATTAAATGACCCAAGAACAATGATTATTACAAGTCTCAAAATTGATCTCAGAATTCATGAACAATTGCTTAATAATCAATAAAAATCTACCACCGATAAACCTAACTCTAATAACTATCTAAAATAAACAAATAAATAAACCCAAAAATAGAAGATATATAGTCTCCAAAATCAACGCCACCTTCCATTCCCGATCGGGTCAACAACTTTTGGTGCGAAACCGCGGATCTATTCGGATGCACTGCATTCAGGGATAGTAGTTAAATTTTTTTTTAACGACAAATATTATCTCCTCCTAAACTATTCCAAACTAATTACATTATTGCATGAGTTAGAACTCATGACCTCTATTCTAAGAGACAAAGCCTCTACCAAGTAGGCCAGTCCCACATTGGCTGATAGTAGTTAAATAAGTAAATACATTTACTATGCAAAAACCCTATGCTGGAAAATTAATAACGTTTTAATAATAGTAATACTGTTTTTTTTAAGATTTGACTTTTAACTCTTATGCTGAATCCAAGATATACCATGTCACTTTGCAATATAATATTTAACATAATTTTACCATATATATTATATATTTATTATTTCAAAGAACTAAATTAATAATAGCAGAGAAGATCATGTGTTATTCTTGACTTTCTTTTCATATCACCCTCATATTAAATAAAGTGACACATATTATCTAATATTTATGTTCTATTTTGTCTACTTCTTATTTTATTAAATAATAATAATAATTTTAAAATAATTTATTTTTATATGTTTAAATAAATTTAATTACAAATAATTATTATATTTTTAACTAAATAATTACTAATTATTAATTTTTTAAAAATTTTTGTAGCATACAAGTTTTCTAAGACAGTACTTAATGTATTACTTATGCAGGGATGATTCCATATAAAACCTTCATTTTGGAAAAAAAACTTAGAAAACTAATCACAATTGTTATCAATCAATTTTGTTTTTTGTTTTATATTTGTTTTATTATAAGGTTATATTTGTTAACAAAAATAAAAAACAAAAAAAATATATGTAATTCATGTTATTACATGTATGTAATTCATTGATTACATATATGTAACTTGTACAGTACATATATTAGTTACATATATGTAACTTTATATATTACATATACGTAATATTCGTCATCTATATATTTTTATTAAAAAAAATTGTTCATAACATTTCTAAGCTAATAATATAAATTCACGAATTTTTTTTTAAAAATTGATTGTTTAGTAGGAGTTTTCTTAGTTTTCTCCAAAGTAAGGAGTTTTCTTTTGAACCCTCCCCTACTTATGCATATAATTACAATTTTATATTTTAGCTAGTACTTAATGTTTATATTTTGCCAACAAGCTCCATAACAATTAGCTTGGGAGGTGACAATCCTATAGTTTTCTAATGTGAAGGTTTGCCAAGTGGACCAAATGTTTTACCATAATGGGTTTTTTAGACATCGATGTATGTGTTTTGCGGGTATGAATAAACTTTCGCCTATTAGGGCTCCAGGATATATAGTCTCAAAATTAAAAAAAATAATTTATTAGCCAATTAGGTCATGCTTCTTAGCATGATTTTAAGTTAAAAATTCATACTTAAAATATATTATTTTAAAGATAGCTTAAAAGTACGATAATTTAACAGTAAAAAAAAAGGGTCTTGTCCTGTGAATCTAGCCTACTAGTTGGGATTTTATCTAGTGACTGAGAGGTCATGTGTTCGAGTAGAGGTGCACAAAAAAACCGGGTATGGAACCGGACCCGATTAGTACCCGGAAAAACCCGGCGGTTCCTACCCGGAACCGGACCAGAAAAACCCGACCCGGAACCAGGTATTGCCGTTTTTTTCGAATTCTAGCCGTTTTTTCGAAAATATATCCGCTTTTTTAAACGTTTTTGACCTATTTTTCGAATTTTCTGAACCATTTTACCCCTTCCAAGCTAGTATATGAATGTTTTTGATGAATTGGTTGATTCACAACTCTCAAACGCAAACCCGAACACTAAAAACGCAAAAACGCAAAAACTCTCGTGTTAACTTTGTTCACTCTCTTCTTACTCTATTAGTAAAAAATGACCTGATTGTTGTAAAACATTAAGATAAACAATGCATAACATAATTATTAAATTTTAAAGATAACACCTACAACATGATATATACATTAAATGAACTTTTATGTAATTTACTCTTTGGTTAATAACTGGATCATATATCAAAATGATCCAATCTTTTATATAAATTAAATTCACAATCCACCAGCTATTGTCAAAACACACCGATATATCAATGGAGGCAAAAGTTGAAATTTCGAGAGAGATCAAAGCGAAAACCCGTATAACTTCATCAAGATCAATCTAAACCTTTATTTTTTTTCAAACGTTATTATAACACATGTACAACATTTTTTTGTTTTATGTGTATGCGTAAGTATATCGTCGTTTAAGAGTTAATAACGTTGTAATTTTGGATCTATAAACTTATACTGATGTAAGTTAAAAATTTACAATGTTGTATTTGTTTTTAATTTATAAAAAATACAAAAATGAATTTTATATTAATTGAATGTTTATGTATTAGTTTGTAAATTGTTTAAAATAAATAAAATTAGAATTTGTGTTATTTAAATGCTTAGTTATAAGAAAGTAAAAAAAAAAAAAAATTGGCCATACCCGGTTTTCATACCCGACCCGACCCTAACCGGGTACCATAGGGTATGACTTTCGGCTCGCGTACCCGACCCGGAACCGGAACCGGGTATGCATAGGAACCGGACCCGATTGTACCCGATTTCAAAAACCCTGGAACCGGCTTTTAAAAAAACCCGAAATGTGCATCTCTAGGTTCGAGCCCTACCAAAGGCAATTTAAATGACATACATGTGAGAAAAGAAATATTGAGCTTAATCTCGAGTTCTGAACCAATAGAGGCGAGGGTTTACCCATTACAGTCGTTCTCGCGTATCTTGTGCGTGTATTACCTGTGCCCAATAGACCATGTTAAAACAACATACATATTATATAGAATAGTTGCAGTTAAATAAAAAACCAAGTCTTACAATTCATGCTAATAAATCATTATCAACTTAGCTATGGACGTAGTTCAATCAGATAAAAAGAAAAAAAGTAAAAAAACTATAATGTACTTTTAACGTCACTATGGACACGTGTCGCTCTATATGGCGATTCCATCTGGGGGTCTTCTTCAGGCTCAGAAGCAATTGGCACGTGTACTTACTGACAAATTAAGTAACCTGTTAAAGGCACCGACAATTTCCTTGCCACACGTGAGAAGGTATTTTTATTTACAAAATTCAATGATAATTAGTAATTTTACCCGTTGTGCATATGACGGTATTGAAACATATATTATTTTGAATTTGTGTAGTTAAATAAATTGTATTATATATGACCCAACTTAATTTGCAACATTGAAACAATATCCAAGTTGAAATGTAGATCAATATATTGAAAAATACATAAAATAAGTATGAAAAGATATTATATTTGACTTAATTTAATTCTGAAAAAAGTTTATATCAAAAATGGATAAACTTGAATTAATATCTACACACATAATCCAAGTATGCAAGAAATTATTTATTTTAGTAAAGGATAGGAAATGAGTAAAGCTATAACCTTAAAAACACAAGTGGATTAAAGTAGTATTTTATAAATTTTTAAAAAACTAAGACACTAAAAGTTTCAACCCTGAAAGTAGAGGGGGAACATTTAAGGAATGAAAGAGTTAAATCCGAATTTTAAAAGCTTGAGAGATTTAAAATGTAATTTTACAAAGTTTTAAAAAGTTTTTTTTATCTAAAACTTTCACGAGATCTTTGAGAGAATCATTTTATATACGAAAGAAAATGAAAAGACACACCACTGGCTTCTCGAATACTCTTCCAAGATAATATATTTATCGTTTTGAGCTTCAAATTTATCCGGCCATTTATCTTCTTGAACAGCGCAACAGCATCCCAATAGATTAACCACTCTTTCATAAGCCCAAGGGCCCAACAACATTTCATGACCGTCACAATAAAAAAGTATACATATAAGAATAAAATTGAAGTATAAGAAATAAAATTGAAGCTAAAAATATTAATATTAATCATATTTTTAACAGCTCCACATGGGATTATGATGTATAAGTGATTCTACCGACAAGTTTTGATCAATGTTAGTCCTAAAGAGAAGTAATGTTGAAAAGCATATTATGTGGTGATGAAGTTGTGGTTAGGGTTGTTAATAACCCGAAATCCCGAATGTTTAATTAATAGTTTGTCAAGTGTTTGGTGCGAATTTCATTTACATATGTTTCTTTATTAAAGTAACAAACATGAATAAGAAGATTCTTTCGTTATCATTTTAGTTAAATATTTAATTCTATACTTATCTAAGATAATTATGTATAATATTTGAGATTAAAAATATTAATTTTTAATATTTTAAGTATTATATGTTCGTCTGCATATAATTCCTGTACTTGAAGTTTCACTACATGAAAATATTGTTTAATTTTTTAGTTTAAAATTTTTAGCGAATTGTTTACTTTTTTAGTTTAAAGAATTTTAGCGACCAATTTCCATTTGATTTGTTGTTCCATTAATTTGGATTAAATTTATCATTAATTTTTGTTATAAATATTAGTTTCACCCCCTCATTTATTAACATGTATTATTGATCTCATAAATTTTCACTCATTTTAAGATGTTCAAACTCCGCCACTAGTCATTGACCCGGCTGCTTGCATCCATGCTTTACGTAAAAAAATATACAACTACCAATATTAGCGACCAATTGTATAAACCTTATTTAGAAGTGTCGGTGGCAAAAGGCCACCGACCACTTCTTTGATATAGCAAATACATTCAAACAGCCATCAAAGAAAACGAGCTAGATTAGATGGTATGCCGCGCGTGTTTATACTTTCAGGTCGCAGGTTCGAAACCTACTGCTGACACCTTTTTTCTAAGTTGCACCGACCACTTCTTTGATATAAGGAATACGTTCAAACAACAGTCAAATAAAATGAGCTAGATGAGATGATAAGCTGCGCGTGTTTATACTTCCAAGTCGCAGGTTCGAAACCTCTTACTGACACGTTTTTTTCTATGTTGCTCACATGTTTTGAAAGGCCACCGACTACTTCTTTGTTATAAAGAGCAGTGACGGAGCTTGGGAAAATACTCGAAGGGGGCCGGAGGATTTTTAGGAAGAAAACGGAGGCGGCCGAAAGATTTTTAGGATGAAAATGGAGGGGGCCGAAGGATTTTTAGGAAGAAAACGAAGAGAACCGAAAGATTTTTCGACTAAATACTATCATATCGACCCTTCTGAGCGAAAAAACAGGGGGGGCCGGGGCACCCCCGGGCCCCTTCACAGCTTCGTCCTTGATAAAGAGTACGTTCTAAAAGCAATCAAATAAAACGGGCTAGATGGGTTGGTAAGATGCGTGCGTATGCCTTGAGGTCGCAAGTTCAAAACCTGTAGTTGACATTTTTTTTCTATGTTCTCAAATCTTTGTTATAAAGAAAAGTTACTAACACTAAACCAAAAAAATTGGTTAGATGAGTTGGTTATGCTGCCTGCGTTTCTTCAGGAGGTCTCATGTTCAAAACTTGTCAATGCCCTATTTTTAGGTTTTAGTCACTTTTTTTCTTAAATAAAATTTCATTATACTATTAGAGCAAGAAACTACTCGGATGATTTGATTAGGAATTTAAGGTGTTATTTTAGCGGTCAAAAGTTCATAACCTTTTGCTAGCATTTCTAATGCTTCAATCCAACTCACTTACTATGTATAATATATGTGTGGTTGGTCCTTTTTTTCCATTTTATAAAGCCTAATTGCGACGTGATTTAGGCATGCTATTTGGATAAACACGCTTATATCTTATGATGTACACACAAGCACAAGCCCGCCGCGAAGCGCGGTCACGTCATCTAGTTAATATAAAAAAGGGAAGCCTCCCGTTGTTGCGCACCTCCCTTGACCAAACCAAAAACTGAACATATATGCATCACCAAACAAAAGGCAAAAAAAATATTTATAATAAAATAATATTATTACTTTTCATCAAAGTGATATTAGTGTTCACCAACAATTCTAGCTTGCAAATCAAAACGATAGAAAACATGTTGCAATTGTTGTTATCCATCACAAAAAAATGATCACGAGATTCTAAAATAGTGATAAACCAAAAAAACCTTAAAAGAACGTATTGTACTTGCTGTTTAAAACTAAATAAAAATTGAGCGATTCTAAGATATTTATTAACAAAAAAGAAAAAAAAATTTTAAATTAACAAAAACAAACCTAAAACTAAATCTTGTGTAAATATTTTGGATAAAAAACGATAATTACTGTATCTAACAAAATAAATGATGACTAGTGTTTATCATGATAAATTTATTTTATCGCGATTTATCGGATAAATTCATTCTATCGTGATAAATTCATTTTTATTGATTTTGAGATTTTTTATTTATCGTGATAAAAGAACTCTATCGCGATAATTTTTTTATTGATTTTTTCGTGAGGTTTTGCATGAGACATCCAATTTTGTGATTTTTTTCGTGAGAAATTCCTTTCAATTGTCTTACACGCGGGCAGTTTAATTTTAGTTTTAGTTTCTTTTTGTTTTTTCTTAACCTGTAATAAATTTATTTTATAATTGTAAATGTTTCTTTTGTATTACATTTGGACTCATAATATGTTTGTTTTATAAATTTGAGCCGAGTCCGAGCTGACCCCTAGCTCGGCTCGTGAACACTCCTATTCATAAGGCTGTTTACGGTCCAATTTTTACGGTATTTAAGTGGAACCATAAGCCTAGGGGTGTAAACAAGCCAATCCCGAGCTCATTAAAGCTAGCTCGGCTCGTTTAGACAAAATAGGGCTTGAGCTCGATTTCGGCTCATTAATAGTTTTATTTTCAAGGCTCAAACTCGGCTCATTAGAAAATTTATAGGTTCGATCCCAGGTCGGCTCGTTTTTATTTTAATTATTTAATTTATTTACTTTAATTACTAATTTAATATATATTTATAATTTTTGTTTCCAATTTAACATAAAATATAAGATTTAAATATATTTATCATAATTTTATATATAAAAATAATTAATTTTATAAATGTACACTCATTAATATAATAAATAAAAGTTATAAAAATATAAAAACTCTTGTAGGCTCGCGAGCCGGCTCGAGCTCGTTAACTAAACGAGCCATATTTTTTAGCCGAGCACGAGCTCGGACTCGGGCTCGTTTAGGCTCGGCTCGTTCGAGCTTTTTACCGATCCGATCCGAGTATTTCACGAGCCGGCTGGATTCATTTACACTCTACACAAACCAAACTATTAATAACGGTGTGTAATAGTGAAAACCAAAACCGGACATTAAAAAATAAAAACCAAACCGAACCGTTATCGACGGTTTGGTTTTGGTTTGTTTTACAGTTTGTAAATTTTAGGTTTGAGGTTTTTGACCCATTAAAAACAAAACCGAACTATTTTACGATTTGAGATACGCTACTTACATTGTGAGCACAAATCTATTTTTTGGTTAAATGACACCAAAATCATCAAACTTATAAATTTATTTGTTTAATATGTGTATGTATGTATATATGTATGTATGTATGTATGTATGTGTGAGAGTGTGTGTGTATTATACAAGTCAGGTCTGGTTTTTAACGAACACTTTTAGTAAAATTTGTAAACTAAATTGTTTACTACAGTTTCAAACTTTTAAAACGACAAACAAAATGTTTGAAAATACCACCACAAAACTAAACAGATATATGTTTGAAACCAAACCATGAACATCCATACCTGATCCTTTAACATAATAGCCATATTAGTTAAATGTTGAAATTAAATTGAAAGACTTGGCATAACGAACCCGAAGATGGCTTAAGCTTTAATATGATTTACATCTCCATCTAGGGCTGTAAACGAATCGAACGAGCCATTGTTCGTGTTCGTTTGTTTAACTTTTAACTTCTTCACAAACGGTTTACGACCGCTAACCGAACGGAAATTATTGTTCATTCATTAAGGGATTTAACTTGTTCACGAATGATTCACGAACGCTAACAAACAATTATTATTTAAACAATAAAAATCAACATTCTTAATCTCAATCATTGTAAATTATCATTTATAAAAATATAAATTAAAATATTATAGTATTAAACTAAAAATAACTTAAATATTATGATATTAAACTAAAAATTAAAAATATATCACATTTAATGAATAAATATAATAAATGAACTTAACCGAACATGTTACCGAACGTTCACGAACACAAATGAATGAGCACGACCTCTGTTCATGTTCGTTCACTTAACAAAACGAACGGAATTTCTTGTTCGTGTTCATTCATTTATTAAACGAACAAATATAAATGAACTCCCCGCTGAACGATTCACAAATTGTTCGTTGAACGTTCGGTTCGTTTACAACCCTATTTACATCAAATATGAGTTAATCCTCTACATAAGAAATAAGAAAAAGAAAAAAGGTATCTTAACCAAGAACATGTATCTAGGCTTACTAATATCAAATTTAACTCCTTTTTTTTTCGAACGGCAATATCAAATTTAACTAATAACATATTAAATGACAAAACATAAACATATATATATAGGGGAAGGTTCCATTGTTAACCCTCCCTTATAGCGTTAACCGCTTAACCCTAGCGTTTTTTGGCCGAATCTTAGTTTTTTTTTTCGTGGTTTTTATTATACATAAATAGGGGGTTTCTTTTTTGTGTTTTTGCTAATTCATCACCGTTTAGAAGTTATTGTAAGTGTAAGTTACTTACACTTACTTACAATTCGTATCTGATGTAAGTAAATGTAAGTAAGCGTAAGTAACTTACACTTAGTATAACTTCTAAACGGTGATGAATTAGCAAAAACACAAAAAAGAAACCCCCCTATTTTTCCATAATAAAAACCATGAAAAAAAAAACTAAGATTCGGGCAAAAAACGCTAGGGTTAAGCGGTTAACGCTATAAGGGAGGGTTAACCCTAGCGTTTTTTGCCCGAATCTTAGTTTTTTTTTTCATGGTTTTTATTATGGAAAAATAGGGGGGGTTTCTTTTTTACGTTTTTGCTAATTCATCACCGTTTGGAAGTTATTGTAAGTGTAAGTTACTTACACTTACTTACATTTACTGCATCAGATACGAAATTGTAAGTAAGTGTAAGTAACTTACACTTACAATAACTTCCAAACGGTGATGAATTAGCAAAAACACAAAAAAGAAACCCCCCCTATTTTTGCATAATAAAAACCATGGAAAAAAAAATTTAAGATTCGGGCAATAAACGCTAGGGTTAAGCGGTTAACGCTATAAGGGAGGGTTAACAATGGAACCTTCCCCTATATATATATAACATTTACCGTACGGTAATTTTCATTTATAGACAAAGAAGATAGTCAGCAGTGTCTTTTATAATTGTTACAAGAACTAACTCACCATCCACCATGTTTTCTACAAGATGTGATAAAAACAAATAAGACTTCGTGATTAGGTTTCAACATTATAGTTTTAATAATTGAGTGGTCTTAAATAATAAAGTTAATTATCTAAACCTTCTTATACGCTACTTCTAGAATATACAATATTATACTTTCTAATAATTGAATAGTCCTAATAATAATTAAAATACTTACATAAGTAGTGAACGTTTTTTCCTAAAAACATGAACATACATTATTCTTTGTGCTTTCAATCTCTATTTCCACACAGTGAAGCATTTAGAGTTTGTTTACAAGTTGTAATGTTACCCTTCATGTGTTTTCGTCTCCTTAAAACTTTAACTTTATCGAATTTATACTCATGAATGAAAACATACACGAAAGTATAAAACTTTAACATGCCTGCAACATTTCTCTCAATTTCCTGATATTCATGGTAACAAAAAAAACATTATTATTTTTTGATAAATTAACGTACGTACAATTTAAAATTGTTGTATTTTTAGATTGTATACAAATAGAAAATGCATATTTTAAAGCAAAAACCTATGAAACAGGCCTGCAACTATCAGCGGCAACAAATTATCAATAGTGACAACCTTTTAGCAATGCTGTTTGATCATTAGCGACAATCTTTTAGCAGGGACCCATCGTCACTAATGCTATTAGTGGTGGAGATTTTCTCTCTCAACTGCGACGACAAATGTCAACGCTGAAGGCCTCATTTCTTGTAGTTGTACCTAAAAATGACAATGGATCCATGGAAGAATATGAACATATTCTAAAGACATTCACTAATGTAACATTTTTTTTGCTATTTTTCCACCTAATTCCTTGTAGGCATATTATATTGTCTCATGAATTATCATATATTAACACTTTGAATGATATGTTAATAGCATGCAGTTGATTAATTGAAAGGAACAAAGAAGAGGAAAAGATGATCAAGAAAAACGTGAGCAAGAAAGGGATGCAAATTAGTGAGGAAAAAGTTTAAGAAATTTGTTAATCCAGTGTTTATCCTTTTGAATTCTCTATTGGAGGTCTTCAGTTTGACTTTGAGTCAAGACTTATTTGCCGAGACAATGTCAGAGAGTTTATCCACTTGAGGTTTCCTTCTGATTTGAGCTCAGATCTACACCCCAAAGCATTAAATCAGAGGAGACGGTTGAAATCTCGTCTTGGTTGTTGTGATTTGAAGCATTAAAAAAAATTATTACCATAAATGTAATGTTATCTTTCGATGCTTGTGAACATATTTAGTATTTGGATGACTTACATTCAGCACTATTTGACATTTAGAATTGGATTTTGACAAGTTTGCACATACATTAAATATTACCGCTTACTTTTTTTCTTTAACAGTTTTAGGTTGAACGACTGATTTAAACTCCAACGGGCACACATCCAAGGGCAGACCCAGTTGCCACCCTTCACTCACCAGATAAGCAGTAACTAGATAAATCAGTAAATCCTCTCCCTGCATAGGTTTGAACACCTGACCTTAATGAGGTACAACTTCTCCTCTTCATTGCAATACCGCTATGCTATAAGCCCTTTGGCATTACCCTTTTACCAGCAAAGGGTTTGATACATGAGAAAAAAATTGTGCGTTGTTCAAACACAATACAGTTTAACAAAATTAAAATCTACATCATTATTGTTTTGTTCCAAGACATATTAATTAAAAAAGAATACCTATAAATTCTAGGGATTTTAAATTCGTTAAGTGACCTAGCTTCGTGATTTCTATTTGTATCATTAAAGGTTTGATAATTTTTTTTAACATTAGAGTATCATTGTATCACCAGGATATATCCATCATGAAGTCACTATTTTTAGAGAAAACTCTATACTTTGAGAAAACCTCTTGTGGGATTCGAACCTAGAACCATTTGGTTCCTGAGTCTTATCTTACCACCAAAATACCGGTAGATTATAATGTCCTTTGGTATTAAAGGTTTGATACATGAGAAAAAGAATTATGAATATCTTAAAAAGTTTTGGAGAGTGGATAAATAGACAGTGAGGAGAATTAAGTTATTTTTATAATTTTATCCTTCACATATACTTATGATATGTGATTTATAGTTTTACTAAAATAACTATAAAATTGTAAAATATGTAAATTTATAGTTTTATAAACAAGGATTGCTGTGAAAAGACAATAATACCCCTAATTGTAACATGGAAATAGATAGAGACAGAGAGTTAAGAGAGGCGGGCTAATATAACAATTTGATTTTACTCATCGACACCATATTAACTAAAAAGAACGTCGTTATACGTATACGCATGCAGATACATACATCCAATTATAATCATTTTTAAATGTTTACAAATAATAAATTGATATTTAATTGATTAATATGTTAAATAGTTTTTCCGAACATATTATTTGGAAAGAGAAGTGGCCGGGATTTACGAAACACAATCATAGTATTTGTCAACATAAAGGAATTGAAGCAGAACATGCAGCAACTAATATGCACAAAGATGGATTCACGTCCAGTCTACTACTAATCCTTCTTAATTTCCACTAAAATCACACTCCGGCTATGGACTTGGTTCGGTCTTTCACCGATAACCGTTCTGACACGTCAGCCAACGACTTAAGGTTGCATTTGATGAGGGCCTCAACAAAGTAACATGTCTCATCTTTCGTGTTGCCCTCCGGCACGTCCACCACAAATGATTCAATCACCAAAGTCCCTGATCTTCCGTCTAAAATCTCCGGATGAAGTGTAATAATGGACGAGTAGTTCTGTACATATACATTAAGGTCAAAAATATGCCAGCAATGTTATATCAGCCAAATAACAACTATTTGTGAAAGTATACATCACACGATTCTAACTAACATGAAATTCGTTGTTTGGGTTCATGTTTGGTTTGACCCATTGAACCTATAAACATAACCAGTTAAGCACCCCTCCAACAATCAATTGCAAGATTTAGAATGATATTTACCCCGTCCAATAGAAATGTCATGTGGAGAGCAATCTTTGATTATTGAATTATAATATATAACATATGATCACAGAAGAATAAGAGATATACCCGAAGCCTGTGGTCACCACCGACTATTTTTATGCCAAAGATATGTTCTTCTTCATCAAGAAGTTCTAATCTCTCCGTACTTGTGGTAGCCGGAAGCCCCGATCGAACACACACCTCTCTCACACTCCCAATTTCAAGGTCACCTTGCACATTACACTCACTGACAAAGGGTTTATACTTTTGTGGCTGATCGAACCTCCTGACCAAAGACCACACCTTAGACACAAGCAAAACAATTAGATTAGTCTTTGGATCGATATATATGTATCATATTGTAAGTTTTCTTGAAGTATATACTGCTTAGTTTGTGTCAGCGAATTAACCATTTTCATTCACAAATTATAAACACCATTAAAGTTTCTTAGTCCAGCATCAAAGCATAATATAGGACTAAATTGGCAAATAATTAGTAACTTGATTATCAGAGATCATCATCATACTCAGTGTATCCCAATATTAGCAAAGCTAAGGTAGGGTCTGAGGAGGGTAAGATGTAGACAGTCTTACCTCCACCCTGTAGAAATAAAGAGGCTGCTTCCAATTAAACCCCGGTCTCATAATGTCCGATTAATCGACCAACCCAATGTTTTTAACGTTATTTTCAAAAAAATAAGTAAAATAACATTAAAATTAGTTTAATTTTACTTTTCCTTTTATGATTATCACATATACGTCTCCACAAATTTGTTTAGTGTAGCTGTGTAAGTAGCTTTGGATTCCGAAAGAATTTTGACATATCCCTGTCATTTCTAATAATATGGACAATACATATTTGGTTGTGACTTGTGGGACACCATTTTTTGTTTGATTCATTTACAAACAAACAAGCATATCTTAACTCATAACACAGGTTATATTACTGTAACTTAGTTAGATTTGTCTTAAATAACAAGTTTAACAGCACTATAACCAACTTTTGTTAGGATTTCAACAGAGATTACCAGAAATAACGAACAGATTGATACATCTTAATCAATAACATAAACGCTGCATGAATCCACAAACATTTAACAAATTACCTACCAATTAACTACTCTATGAAATCAATTATAGTACTACGAACAAGAAAGTAACCGATCGGAATAATCGATTTGATCCAAAGCATGCATTCATATTACTAAAAAAGAACAGAAAACTTCATTTTCAGATTCGAGAGAAGTAATAACTAATAACTGACTAAATTGAAGCATTCAAACGAAGATTTCTGTAGATTAATTTTGAGATCTTACAAGATGCACAGGCGCTTTAATGTGTTTAACAAGTGATGAAGTGCACTGGTTGTCTCTGACCTCATGCTTATGGTGTCTTCTGATGTAACTGTACACCGATGAATCTGAATCGTCATCGTTTCCGGTAAGCACCATCGGTGATTATGAGTAATAGAAACGAGAAGAACGACCGGCGTAGAATTCGTCACCGGAATTTGATCGCAACGTCTAATAAAGTCACGAAGTCGTTTGAATCGTTGAGATTTTCGAGAAGGGATAATCACATCAGCAATTTGGGGTTTCTTAAGGCTTTAACTGATTTTTAGTTTCTTCTCATCCACATCTGGCTTCTCTCACTTCACCATTTTCATGTGATATTAAAATAGTCATAGTATCGGTTAGAACCCTAAACTACTCTAAAATGTATTTTTAGTCCCTGCATATAACAAAGCAGAGACAATGGTAACACCTAAGACGATTCCCATCGGTAATCAGTGGTGTTTTAGATCAAGTGCGGGAGATGTGATCGCACATAACCCATTTTTTAGGGGCTCATTTTTAGTATTCACACATGACACCTAATCTCTCAGAGACGGCACTATTGGCAATCTTTCAATAGATTGTGACACTGTTAAAAAAAAAGAAGAACAAAAATTGGAAAAATCTTCATGATCTAATCACCATTCGAATCTAGATAGCCAAAATATACATACAAATATATAGAAAGATGTTCAATAAAAAACTAATTTTAGTTGATAACCAAAATTATTATTTATAATCACCTTTTCTAGTGTCGGAAACTAGGAAGACGAATAACCCCTGTCAGAAATCTTAGTTCCCTTCATTTAAGCCCTACAGCCAATACAGCAACAATAACGCTATTTAGTCTATTATCTTACTATAATTCTCTTAAATATTTTTACAGACTCTAATTAAGCTTGCGTTTGACAAAAAAAAAAAGTAGCTTATCTCTTTTTAAATGTATCTTTCGTATAAACACACGTGTGTGTTGTGATTATCTTTTTTTATAACCATACAACATTTGAAGCCTCGAAGGGTAAATCAACCATTTTTAGACAATTACAAGGGGGGAGATGATGGATATTTAGCCTGCAAAAAGTCAAATAGGAAAGAAGGGGGAGAAGAGACAAAAAGTGATGAATGAAGGGGTGAAATTGTCTATACATAAAAATAGTGAAGGCACAAAGCGATTTGATTGGTTAAAATGAGAAGTTAAAAGCAGGCTTGGACTTTTGTGGCACGTACGTTGCATTTGAGCACCCACTCTCTCTTTCCACTTTGAGGTTTTATTTTCTTTTACTTTTTATTATTTAATTTGCTTACTTTTTATTATTATTATTATATATTATTAATTTTATTCATGGACCGCATTAAGAATTTCTAAAACTCTTTATTTTTATCGATATCCTTCTCTCGCCTTCTTGGTTCTTGTGTCATTTTGTCTTTTCTCAAAGTAGATTTTTCATAAATACAAAATTATTAATAGAAAGGTTTCATAATATATAAATCTTTATTAAAAGTAAATTCAACTTATTTAATTAATTTAAAATAATAAACTTGTGAAGAAAATAAATTAATAAATGAGTAAATTACCAAGATAGTTTATATGTTTTGCTAGTATTTCATACTTAGTTTATATGTTTCATACAATACTTATATGATTCTAAACTTTAAACATTTGTAACACATATAATTCTTATGTAAGGTAGCAAGGTCAAACATGTGAAGGCAATTTGGTGACATAAGAATTATATTTATTATAAATATTTAAAATTTGGGATCCATTGATGAAGCTTTTATAGGGCCGGGGCAGCCCCATTTCCGTCCTTAGTGTTAGTTTTTAGGTCGAAAGTTATTTTTTGTTAAAATATAGGTTTCACCCCTGTTTAAAACATTTAACATATATTATGGGTCATGTAAATTTACACCCCCTTTTCTACATGCCTATATGGTCAAGCTCCCCCTATTGAGATCATATGGTTAGTTTATGAAACCTAATGACTAAAAGTGAAATATGAACAAATCACATGGGTCGTCTCGGCAATTTACTCTTAAGAAATGAATCATAAAGTTTCATAATTATTAAATTTAAGTTATATAGAGAAAAATTAATAATTAAATACTAATATAAATATTATATTTGTTTTGATTAATTTTAATAAACTTAAATATTTATTAAATAAATTAAATATGATTGGAACGATAAATTGAGTTCATTAGACTTGCAATTTATGGTTGAAATTAACAGTGTAAAAGAATATTTTAATCAAAGGATATTTTAATAGAAGATTACTAAGGCCATGCAACATTGATGAGGTATACTATATGGCTATATGCATGTACAAGTCTATATGATATTTAAGTTTTTCAACTACATGTGTTTTTTAGCATGTAATTGTGTTTTTTTATACCTATCACATTAAAATGTTTTGGCAGGCTTTGACAGTTTATTTTTTCAAATAACTAACCACGACTTTCATATAAGTCAAATTAATCGGGTTGGTTGGGTCTGTTGAGACACAAGGTTTTCATAGTTTGATGGTTAGGTTTTGCCGATATTGGATATAAACTACTAGCCTAGAATCCTACGAGTTGAATAATAAAAAATTTATTCGTTAATATTAAATAATTAATACTTTATAATTAGAAAATTGTATTTAAGATAAGATATAATTGAATTGTTCTTATTTTTTATTAAATTTTAATAAATTAGTAAATTTTTGGAATAAGAAAAAAATTATTTTTATTAATATTCAATTACTAAAAATTAATAGTATTTATTAGAAGAGAGTGGCGGGAAAAACATTTTCGTATTTAACCAGAACGTGACACGTGTCTCCTAAAAACACTATTTTATTAGAGTAGAAAGATTTATTTTTCTCATGATGTATACGCATAACTCAATATTCCTAATATTCACAAAGAATGTTATAAAGTCATTTTGATTAACATCAACAGGTTAAACTTTAAAGTCTCAAACCTAGAAATTTCAAAATTTAATCGTAAGACACTAAGACCCAAGTCCCAACCTAAGTATCAGTTGGCAAAGCCCATATTCATCATCGGGCCATCGGCCCAATGCTCAGCTCGGTTTTTTCTTCTCTAATCGTTGCGTTTGCTTCTCCTTTAGTAAAAGTATCATCTTTGCTTCATCTCTAGTGGCCCCGTTTCGATTTTAATTTTTAAATCAAAGGTAAATATTATTTGTCTCAACTTTTTTAAATCATATATTAGTTCTCTTATTTATCTCCGTGAATTTAAAACTTAGATTTTTTATCTTCTTTTAATAATATTCTATTGTGTTTTTATGATCACAATGTCATCATATGTTGACTGTTGTTTTTTGCTGAGTATAAAGGATTACTTATGATGTGTGCTTAGCATTTCCCAATACTAACCCCTTCTCTTGTTTATGTTACATGTTAAAGTAATGCAGCACCGTTTCTAAGAGATTAGGTGTCCTGTGCGAATTCTAAAAATGGGTCCCTATGTGCGTGTGTGTGGTAATTAGTTTGTAACTAAATGTGGAGTGAATTAAATTGTTTTTTTGACCTAAATTTTAAATTGTAATGAGTTATTGGGTCAAATGTTTAAAAAAAAGTTTTTCTTTTAACTTTTATAAAATTCGTATCTAGGTTAAATATATTTAAAGTTTTGGAATGTAAATTGTATGTCTTTGTTGTAAAATAAATTGATGTAAATATAATATATACAATTTTTTTTTATATAAATTAGGGCCTCCTAAAAAAATCGGTTATGTGCGGTCGCACCTCCTGCACTTGCTCTAAGACCCCACTGAAGTAAATGTGTATGTATGTATGCATCAAGAGATATCGATTAATCACTCACTTTTAAAAAATGATAGTGTGATACATGTAAAAAAATAATCATACATGATACTCCAACCGCATTTGAAATTATGTATTCATATGGTTTACGCACGTAAAAAAAAAAAAAAAAAAAAAAAAAAAAAACTTTTGAGCCGGGGGACTCTAGCGAAGCAGCCTCTCTATTCTACTTTGTAGATAGGGGTAAGGTATGTCTTTATCTTTCCCTCCCCAGACCCCACTCTAAGTGGGATTTTACTGGGCATGGATGTTGTTGTTGTTGTTGTTATGGTTTACGCACGTGCGAGACTTAAAAGTAATCGTTCAACATGATGTTGTGGCTTATATGAGGAAAGACATTTCATTAGCATAAAATCCGTAATTAATCCCAAAATTAGTGTACGCTTTAGATCACAATTTAGTTGATTAATGCCTAAGCTAAAAACCTCAATTTGCTAGAACTTCCCAAATTAACTCTGGATCATATGAAGGCAAACGAGCAAGAGTGCATCCTTCAAACTTCGGGTCACCGGTCAACACCTTCAACTCACCGGTGACCGAACACAGCGACGTTCGAAACCCATCTTCCGGTGAAGAAATCAATTCATTCCCAACACACGGAATCGAAGAACAACACTCGATTTTCATAACTTTCTCTTGATCATCATCACAACCAACAGTTTGGCTCTCTGTTTTCTTTCTGTTCTTCTTCTTCTTCTTTCTGTTAGCTTTCATTTTCTGACAAATCGCCTGAATCTTGGCATCAACAGCGGTCTTGACATCATTCAGCCTCTGCGTACCACCAATTAACCCGAACTGACTCGGGTCCTGCAGATTTGCAAAATTCAACTTCGCATACTCACCTCGCAGCTTATACGCAGCCCGATCATACGCATACGCCGCGGCTTCGGCTGACTCGTAAGTCCCCAACCAGACCCTCATTCGGTTCTGCGGTAGTCTGATCTCCGCCACCCATTTGCCCCAATGTCTCTGCCTCACTCCCCTGTAAAGCTTCTTGTGGGGACTGGTGTAATGATCGGAAAACAGAGAGAACACGTTTCTGGTTGTCGTAGATGAATTTGACATCGGGAACTTTCCCATGCTTTGATTTGAGAACTGCTGGAGCAACTCTCTCTGTTTCAGGTAAACAGAAGAACCGACTGGTTGACGAACAGATGTTGTTGATGATGATGACGATGAACAGTGAGTGAAAACTGAATCTAAGGTGTTTCCACCATTTCCGCCGCTTATGATCAGGTTTGACAGAGAAGATCCAATGTCATTGTACGGATTTCTTCCCTGCATGACGGGTAATTTGTTTCAGATGTTTCTGTAAAATGATTAGAAACAGGGTAAGAATACTTGTTCTACAGTATTCTAACAAAAGGGTGTTGCAGAATTGACATTTTTTGCAGAAGAAGAACATGGGAAGAAGAATTTTGAGCTTTTGTGAATTTGGAATCAAAGAAAATCTTCATATTTGGAATCCTGATCATTAGGTTTCTTGCTGGTGTATTTATAGCTCAAAATTTAAGATTTTGTATAGCCAACTCACTCGGTGTTTTTTTTCCCTCCTATCACAGCGGTCACCCAATGAAAATCCCTCCCTACTGAAATTTCCTGTCACGTCATCATCTCCACTGAAAACCACAAAACCACGCCGTAATCACCCCACCAGAAAAGCTTTCCCATTGTGAGACAGGAGGAAGTTGTGTGTGAGAGGAGGAGAACAGGGAGCGGTACCCGCCGAACTCACAAAATCTTTCCCGGGAGCCGGTGTTCCCGCCAGTGCCCGCTATCCCACCGAGCCAGCGGGCAGCGGCCTACCCGTTGCGCATAGTCTAACAATTGCCTTTAAGCATGCGTTTGAGTCACATGTTCCCTTTATCGGGTCAGTTCTAAACCTCAATCAGTCCCGCTGGAGTTTCAAACTATAAAGACCAAACCAAACCATATAACATCTTGTTCGAGAAAACTGTCAATAAATGCTTGGAAACCTATCGAATCGTGTATGAAATCACTATCCAAAACCAATATTTCTATCATTTCAAGTTCAAGAAACTTGATTTTAGGATAATTCAATAGAATCGTTTGTGATATGAATTATGAGTGTATTCTACTACAAAATAAGTTTATGTGTTTCTAACACCAACCAACCGCACGGCAATTAATGGTGGTTGGTTTTGGCTGTAACTTCGTGGGTTAAATCTCGGGTCAAGGCGATTCCGATCACAAGAAATAAGTAAATTCGTTCCAGGGACTCTGCCCCTTGTACCCCGCCAGGGGTGTTGCCCCTATGACCTCGTAAAGGGGCGTGACCCTCTTGACCCCCGCTTGATCAGGAGCTCATAATTCTTAAACGAGTATGCTTTCTGCACCTCCAACTCTTTAAGATTCATTAAAATCCAATTACACTAAAGTATAAAACTTCTAACCAAATCGAGCTAGCCGATTTTGCTTGATTTAGATGGTTCGATCGGTTTTGAAAATATTTCTTAACATCCATGTGTTTGACAATGAGAACACCATACTTGGTGTCAATAAGAGTATCCACAACCATGGGCGGATCTAGGCACAAGAGAGTGGGTTCACGAGAACCCACTGCGCTTCGACTCGTTAGTAGGAAAATTTTTTTTCGAAAGAGTTAAACAATAGGGTGAACCCATTAATATTTTAAGGGTGAATCCTGAGTACGATTTTGCCCCAAAAGTAAGGTGAACATATAAAGATTTTTAATAGTGGATCTTTAATGTAATTTTCATAGCAATTTGTCAACTTGATTGAGGTAAGTGCTCTTTGTCAGATAAATCTCGACAATCAATGCTTAAATTTCTATATGATCGTATTAAAATCATTTTCCGGTCATATAAACTTAGCAAACAAAATGGTAGTTATTGGTGGTTAAAACCTTGGGTCAAGTTAATTTCGTTCATATAAGCTTAGCAACTTTCGTTTATGTTTCGGGGCGTTGCCCCGAGCACTACAAGGGATTTTGCCCCCTAGACCTATGCCTGCTAACTAGCCAGCGGGACCGCCACCTTGGACTTGCAAGGGCGTGTGACCCCCTTGACTCCCACTTGATCTAAATCTTAGAAATCTTAAACGAAATTGTACTATGTACCTTCGATCTCTTTAATGACAATGTTTTCTAATTTTAAAAATTGACTTAATATATCATACTGTTATTACATGATGAACATTACAAGATCCAAACTGTCGACCCAACCCGAATTTTTTCGTCCGGTTATATTTAATTGAAACATCTGAAAATAGTAAACACTGAAAAGAATTCCTGGATGCGCCAATGTCCACAACATGAAAACAAATAAATCCAGTGAAGTTTTATCAATCAATATAGAAGGTGAAACACAAATAAGCATTACAAATAAACCTTTATCCTTATTTCAATAAGATAATGATAAACCTCTTTTTCTACATAAAAACATAAAAAAAATCTAAAATCAAATCTTACCTAGCCAGCTGTCACATAAAAACACCAAGAAAAACATCCAAATAAAAAGACCCAAAAATATGCCGCATTGGCGCATTATCACCATCTTTCACGTGTAAATATTTTCTTTTTTCTTTTATTTTTTCCCAATTCATCTCAAGCGACCCACTGACCCCACCAACCGCAACCATTTTCGGTATGTCCGGTAAAATGGGCGGGTTGGGTCGGTTTGGGTAACGGGTCAGAATTGGTTCGGGTTAAAATGAGTGCTGGTTAGAACGGGTTTTAAGAAAAATAAGTTCGGGTCTAAATGGATTGTTCTTAAAAAACATCAATTCAATTTAACTTAAGATGTGTTATAAGTAAGCAAATAGTCCATTTGAATAATTTTTAATGATTTTTTTATCAAATATGTTATTAATCATTTTTAATGTTTGAATACATTGCATTTACATGCTTTTTCGTTTACCCATGTTGACCCGCATTATGTTTAAGTGTTACTCATCTCAACCCATTCAATATTATGATGTTACCATTTCAACCCATTATACTACAATTGTATACCCAAACTAACTCATTTCTTTTGACGTTGGTAAAAATTGCCATATTTAATTCTCGGTCTTGTATGATGAATGGCTTGATCAAAATCAGGAGCTCCACATTAGTGAAAAACAACTCCACCACGTGGCTTGACCAGTATTTTTGAAAATTTTAGTCACTGGTGAAAACATGACAGTTTGCCTTTAAAACAATTGAATTTGATTGTGTCCAGGAAATTTACATTTTTGATTTTTACCATTTGTATGAAACCTCTCATTCAATAAATCTTTGAATCTCAATTGGCCTCACTTTTAGATGTAAAATAATGTGAACCTTTTGCCTGTTGTTTGGAAGGTGGTAAAAAACTTTCCTCATGCTTTTACTTTTAACTGGTATTAAAAAAGTATTTTTTTTTAAAAAAAAGCCAACCAGAAAAGTGCCACGTGTAGTTGTGGTCTCCATTTGCTTTTATCATGGATGGTATGGGTCTTCTTCAGGGGAAATTTGCTTCCATTGCTTTTTCATCAATCAAAAGCAGCGTATTAAATGTAGAGTGAAATTTTGTTTTGGATCAACGTATGTCTAAATGTTTATGGGGACAATTTGGAGTAACCTTTCTATCTCAACTTGGATAGATGTAAGATTGTTTGTTTTTATCCTTTTATACAGAACTTACTAAACAGTGGAAATATACTGGTAAATTTGTTTGTTTGTACATGCAAATGTTTGTGCTTTAAAAATTGAAACGTATCACTAGTTACAACTATTTGTTATTTGTAATTAAAGGTAATATTTTTATGTTCTTGGAGTTGGAACTTTGGTTAATTCAAAACTAGACGCATGTTAATTGCAATGTAATGCCTTAGACATAACACATGCTACACATTGGAGCCAAAATTCAAAAGGTTAACCTAACCTTCAACCAACATTCATCTTCACGGTAGCTGGAAAGAACCATAGTTCAACTTTCATAAAAATGTGGAGACAAAATAAATTAACAAGTTTGAAAATCATAACAATGAGTTTTTAAGACCCTTTCCAGCCTGTAATAATTATTATATTGCTTTACAATTTATAAAACTTGTTTAATGTATATTCATGAGTAAGTTGCATTCATGCCAGTTTGTGTGCACTTGTTTCATAGATTGGAGTATTTTATTTTCATATAGAGAGATTTGGTAAACAAGATCCATCAAAATTAATTTCACCTTGATCCTACATATCCTTCTAGGGGTGTTCATCGGTTTGGTAAACGGTTTATTCGGTTCGGTTTAATCGGTTTTCAAAATTTTTCATCCCTAACTATTAACCGAACCGAATTCAGGAAATGGTTATCCGAGTTCGGTTTCGGTTATAACCAAACAAACCAAATTCAACCGAACAAACCGATTAAAAACCAAATAAACCGGTTGAAAACCGAATAAATAGAACTCAACCGAATCAACTGAATTCAAACTTATATTATTAATTAAAATAATAAATTTAATTATAATTCGGTTTAATTGGTTAACCGAATAAACCGAACAAACCGAATTTTAAAAAAATCTAAAACCGTTAACCGAACCGAAACCGAATTCCGATACGGTTAGGAACCATATTCAGAATTCGGTTCGGTTTTTTCGGCTACGGATACGGTTCGGTTATCAGTTTTAAATGGTTTCGGTTTTTCTGAACACCTCTATATCCTTCTAAAGATTGTATTTGATACACCTTAATTTCACATTAAATTGGATCCATGGAAACAGCTAAACAATCATATACATATTGTTAATAACGATTTAACCATAAATATTGGAAAAAAATAACAATTTTACCATTGATTAGAAAGTGTGATAAGGGAGCCTACTTTTATTTATTTATTAATTTTTTTAGAACTAGAATGAATTAATTATATTAGTTTAATTCCTAGTCTACTAAAAAAGATGTATAATTTGTTCTTTCTTTTCCTCTGAACGGCTTGAACCGAAGACACACAAAACAAAACTTCAACTGGTCGCTCATTTTTAACGTTGTGAGGTATATGCCTAAATCCGCCTTAAAAAGAGACTAATAATTGGATAAACTTCTGACATTGTATCAATAAATATGTATCGAACTTGGACCCGAAGCCCGATTGAGGATGTATTTTCAAGCAACAGCTTTTTGTCAAAAGAGATATAAATGAGATTGATAAAAGATGTCGAGATGAGATGAGCTGCATTGAATTCAAAAGTAAAGTGGTGATGGGAGATGAGTGCCAAAAAGAAAGTTTTGATCCTTTAAGATGTGGCTCTCTTCCATGTGAACTCTAAAGTCAAAACTATCCACCTTTTCAGTTTTTTCTACACACTTTTTCCCTTCCCATGCTTTCATTTTCGGAATTATTATACATTATCATTTCATAAATTAATGTTAAGAATCTAAATATTTAGAATAAGAAAAAAAATAAACAAAATATGTGTAATGTAAATATAATATCAAAACTAAAAACAAACAAACAAAACAGAAAAGAAAAGAAAAGGAAAAAGAAAGAAAAGAAAATAAAATATATTGGTATAAATTAAGGATGTGAATTTCTAAGACGATACGAATTTAACAAGAAATTAACAATTTTGGGTTTTGTAAGAATGAGTTTGGGTTGAGTTTGGTTTGAACCTGTGAACACGTTTAGCTAAACATATTGGGTTCATGTCAACCATAGCAGGTTTATAAGTTGACTCGTTTAACCCATTTATTTGAATTTAATTATTTTTTATTGCGTTTTACATTAAATTGGTTGGTTGTATACTTATATTAAAATTTAAAACTAAAATACTAAGATGAAGCTTTATAATTAAAGTAGTATTTTTCGAATATTTGTATTTTTTATTATAAGATTATATTTTTAAAAGTTTTATATCCTAAAAAATAACAAAACTGAAAAAATTCAGTTCAAATGAGTCATACTAACTTATCACCATTTAAAACTATGAAATAAAATGTTTTATTCCGTATCTTTAATATGAAAAGTTGCACACGAAATTGACAAAACCATACCTTGACCAACTCAAAGCGTACACGTCTTTCATTGTGTAAAATTAGTAATAATGAAATATCTATTCAATCATCATTTCTAAAAATGTAAACATCAACATATACAGATGATGGCCCAAGGTCGGCTATGCTATTTTCTTTGGAGGTTCAAACCATTGCTTTTTTAATTTTTTGTTTAAATCAATGCTTCGATCATATATAAATGCATTTGTAGTGCTGGTTTGGTTGGTAGCTATATATATATATATATATATATATATATATATATTCCAATTTGTATTTTTCTTTTTCTTTTTCTCGTTATTGTTTACTTTTAAGAATCTCAACACATTATACATATGTACAAGTATAAGTATATATATATATATTAAAATAACATTAACTATACATCTATATATTTTTTTCTTTTTGTCTAGATTTCTAACCTTATAAAAAACACGCAAAATTAAAAAAAACAGGAACAAAATTTGTTCATTTTTTTTATGTATAACAAAGACATGTAAAAAGTATAAATGAAGCACCTACAAATAAAAAGAACCATACGTATTGTTAAACCTATGTTTTGAAATATCCATATGCATGTATCGATCTATAAATAGTTTATACCGATAAAAACTAGGTTGGATTGAAGCCTCTAAATCTATTGAAAGTTTACATTCTATCTGGTACATGAAAAATGTTAAATTATTATTGTTAAAATGCCTAAACATTTTAAAAACTGAATTAGTTAATAAACTAAGTGCAGGGGCAAAGCATAACAGGGGTCGCCTCCTCTTTTTCGTCAGTAATGTTATTTTGGGCCGAAATGTTATTTTTAGTTAAAAATCGCAGTTTCGCCCCCCTCGCTTCAAAAAATTAACATGTATTATGAGTTTCAAAAATTTCCGTCCCATCTCACTTTGCACAAGCTTCGACACTCATTAAGAGCTTTGACAGTTAAATTTATTTGGCCTGACCTTAAACCTTACGAACTATATAAAAGTAAAAGGCAAATTTTGCTTTGGTTTATAACCGGTTTTATGCGGTTCATTGAAAACCCGTTGATTCATTAGCTTATAGTTTATCACATATCCGTTGGTTTAAATGTTAATCAGCCACACCGCCCGTCTCATTGTCTCAATCTCAAACATTGGAAAATCATACATAAATTCCACGTAATAACCTTCAAATTAGGGCATGTTCACTTTTTCAAATAATGTGACACTCTACCCACCTAAGGACCCACATGTTTGCGTTGGCATATACTTATTGGTACATGCATGGGTTCTTGAATTTAATACCAAGAAGCCCAATAAATTTAATATCCTAAATTTTTTAAATCCTTCGTCAAACTTTTAGTTCATAACGAATTCAAGTAAAAACCGTATGAACTGCACAATGAATACGTACTTAACATTTTTACCATAATACGTTAGGTGGTTATGTAGGTGTCAACACAAATCTCTGACTATAAATAAAATTATATTTATTAGAGGTTTTTAAACCATTTTTTTTTTTTTACTCGTACTTTTCTGGAACCAAACCCGTTTTGGTTTTTATAGATAAAGTCAGTAACATGTTCCGGCTATATTCATGCTTTTGACTGGTTTTAAGTGGTTTTTATCAGTTTTTGCCAGTTCCAGTTTTGGTCGAGTAAAAATATAACTGGTTCCGGTCTTGTTAAGATTTCTCTGAAAAACTAGAACCGTGTGCACCTATCGTTCAGGTTGGACCGGTCTCGCTCCGATTCTAGTTCAGGTAGTCAGTTCCGACTGTTTCAAGGTTTTTCACACCTATGTATTTTATGTACTAAATGGCTAAAAAAAGTCTGATCTGTCGATGCATCAAGAGTCAAGGTGATTGATGAGGAATGACTGATGACTAATGAGGAGTTAAGGGATAGATAGAACAAAGTTTTTTTCTCCAAGCTGGTTCGGTTTGAGAACCGATTCGGTTTGGTCAAACGGATGGTCAAAACGGTTTGGCGAGTTGTTGAGATGTCAAACCTATAGAACCGGTTTGGATAGGTTTGAAACCGGTTTGGGAGATGAGGATGTCAAACATATGCCAAACCGGCGGTTCGGACCGGTTTGGATGGAACCGGTTTGAGAATGTTAGAATACCGGTTTGTAAACCCAAACCGTTTTTTTGCCACCTCTAGTAATAGAATCAAAAGCCCATATTGGTATAATAATAAAATAAGACCGGCTAAAAACAAGTCCATGAAATATTTGGGCTATTTTGGCCCATTAAACGTTTTGTATCCATGTTAATGCTTGACTTCTCGAGTCAACACATCTTACAATTCGCCTTTACTCTTTTGCTGAAAATTATTAATGTGAACAAACACGTTAATAGGGTTCCTGTTGGAGCTCTAAATCCGTAAATCGCTAACATAATACTTTCATCGTAAAGGTTAGATTCCTTTTGCTGTTCTTTCTAATTAAACATTGAGTGATCGATTAATGTTTGAATTCGTTTGTTTTTGTGCAATCTGCATTTTAAATCATGGTGTTTTGTTGGCAGGAGTATGCGAAGATGAAGCTGATTTGACGTTTTGGTTGCTTTGTTTCTAATCTCGGTCGTAGTTCACTGCGATAACTCGGATCCTGAGGGTAACCGTAAATCATTCGCTTTTCTTAAAACACGAGTTTGTTTGTGTTGAAAGTCTTTTTAAATTACAAATTGACT